>JAJTUV010002039.1:0-205666 GCA_021653895.1 Mastomys natalensis
CCCACCAAATCCCAGAGAAGCCATGACAGAAAACAAAGCACGTGGCAGTTACGCAGTTGGTGATTTTCATCAAGCTAAGTGGGGTAAACTATTTTTAGCTCAGTTCAGCCCCAGAGGAAACTTTTCAGCTGGGGCAGGACAGACAGCCTGTATTTTTGTTTGTTTGTTTCTTCTGTTCGCCCTTGGTTTTGCTCTTCAGTTTTTAACTTCCCAAACAGTTACATTCAAATACTAGTCACGTTTAAATACTAGTTTTAACATTTTCTGGTTCCAGAGTCAAATGAAAATGAATTTAGCTCTTCCAGTTCAGGGCCCACTCTTCTGGTCACCAGCAGCCCGGGTGTAGAGGGTGGTCTTCAGGTCTGTGGTGGCAGAATGTCAGCTTCCAGGGCACTTAGTCCAGTTGGCAAGAGAGCCATTCCATCTCGGTGTGTGTTCGAGCACATGGAATGTCGTGAAGAGTGAAGACTCTGCTTCTCCCTATTTACGACTCCTCCAGGTTGCTATCTGCCAGCCGTAAGACCCTGAAGGAGGAAAAGGCTGACTGGAGCATCCTGTCCAGTATGAGAAAGTCCAATTGTACCGCATCCAGCTTAACGAGAGCTTTGCTGAGATAAACGGGGGCACCAGTCGGTGGAAGACAGTTGTGAGCCTGGCCATGTTCATCATTGGCTTCATGGCTCCCATTCTGATTCAGGAGATGCACTATGTGTGTATGGCCCCATCCCTCATACCTTTGATGGAGACCAGGTGGCCATGCAGAGCAATCAGATGCTAGATATGAAGGTCACCCCATTCATGACTTTTCTTCCAAGTGGGGCCAGGACAAGAATGAGTGGAATCAGTGAGACCTTGCTCTTGACAGCTCCCTTCACTCACTCGGCATGCTGGAAGTCACTGTGTCCAATGGTATATGCTAATAAATGACCAGTTAATGTGAATTTAAAAAAGGTGATTTTAGACTTCCTTTCTGTTTTGAAATAGAAAGGACTGCTCTATTTTATGGCTTTTCAAATTTTTTTGTAATTCATTTTTCCTTTTTCATAACACATAATTGTATATGTTACATATATTTGTGGAGTGCAGCATGGTATTTCAGTACATGTACACAATATAATGATCAAACACGAGGATCTATACAATAATTTTAATCTTATTTTTGAATGATGTTCATATGCACAGTTATTTTATTAGTTCGTTCTACTAATCCTGGTGCGAAGAGATAGCTTTGCTATTAGTAGGGTTTTCTGTTCTTACAGAGGACCCAGGTTCATTTCCAGCACCCACCCAGTAGTTCACAACTATCTGTAAGTCCAGTTTCAGGAGATCCGATACCATCTGCACCTGCACACACCATGGTACACGCAAAGACATGTGCACGAATGCACGCACACACATTCCTAAACATAAATAATTTAAACAAATATTAATTCAACATGATTCAGGTAGTTAATTTTGCTGTTAATGCTATTTCATGTAATGGGAAAACTGAAGGTTTTCAGAGATTAAATGTAAAAGCATTTGTTAAAAACTAAATACCACTTGTTTCCCTTTGGCAGCTCATGTTTTTATTTGAGATTCTGTTATATAAAACCGAGGAAGTAAAAAGGTTTGTGCAAACGTAGTATTCATTCTGAAGCTTGCACTTTGTCCAAATACTTTTTGAAACTAAGACTTGAGCAGTCTTGAGATGGGGATTATGAATAAGCACTGCTAATCCAGTATATGATGCTTGTTTCTCCTGAGCACATTGGTTGAACATGACACGTATGTAGACCCACAGCATCCACTAGATGCAAAGATTCGTGAGTCTGATTTGAGTCCTACAGATGAAACACGAGTACACATAACGAGGCTGCAATACTAAGCAGCTTGTGCTGTTCTGTACTGGCAGGAGTGGGGAAGGCTATCAAACTGCCATGCTGGTCTAACATGAGTTGAATAGGTTAGAGTTTGCAATGTTACATTGATACAAAGTTCTGTATAACTTAATTTTCCAGTAAGGTTGGTACTATACATTCTTGTATATAGAAAAATATTTTAATTTTCTTATAATAATAGGAATAAGATGTTTTAAAAAATACTTATGGGGGAAAGCATCTTGGATTTTTTTTTCGAAGAATGGGTTTGCATTGCATATTTTTGAGATTAGACCACATTTTAAAAAAGTATGCTTATCACTGTTTCTTCACATTACGTTTTGATTTTTTTTTTGTGATATGAATTAGGGACCATTTCTTGAAAATAGAAGTTGCAGATGAGTTTCACAAAATAGTTAGTTGATTTTGTTTTATTTGTTTTCCTCACTTTAGATACAGTTCTATAGTTTTGTATAACCCAGAGCACAAATCTTATATTTACAAATCACTTGCCTGATAGAAGGTAATGATCTCTGAGTGTTTGTGACTGAATATTAAGATTTGATGATATTCTAGGAAAACCTGGGTTTGTGTGTGAGAACCAGCTTGAAGGTGCCAGAGCAGCTTGAGGAAGATGACAGACTTGAAGGGAGAGCAGACAGAACCAAGATGACACAGAGTGCAATTTGTTGGGGAACTTAGGCAGAGGAGCATGTCTTAGGTGACAGCAAGATCAATGGATCCATAGGATCTGAGTCAGAAATCAGGGAGCAGATACAATGACTTCATAACTGGAATGCACCCAATTTCTCTCTAAGTAGCATCCAAGATGGGGGCACATTCAGTGCCAGAGTCTTATTATAAAGGCCCACCCACTTTAATGGGTTTATGTATTTATCGTATGGTGGGAACTTGTGTGGAGAAAAGTAACCAGGGTCAGTCGTGATGGCTGTGATCCATGAGAGCAGTGACAAGGTAGAATTGAATCTCTATGGGGTAAAAAAAAAAGGGGGGGGGAATAATTGTCCGTTAGAATAAATATATTCCTTCAGCTTCTGTATAGTCTCCATATACTTTACACCATAGGCAGTGTTTTGACCTTCTAAAAATATAACATTTTAAGTTAGAGCTGTTTATTTATTTAATATGTATGGGTGTTTGAACCAGCATGCTTGTCTATGTGCCATATGTGTGCCTGGTGCTCTTATAGGCAAGAAGAGGGATTTGAGTCCCTTAGGATTAGAGGTTACAGATGGTTTTGAACTACCATGTGCATGCTGTGGCTCTGAGCATTCAAACTGAGGTCTTCTGGAAGAACAGCCAGTGTTTTTAACTGCTGAGCCATCTCTCCAGCCCCTTTTCCTTCTAAGTTTGTGTCAATCATACAACTGCCCCATAGTCCCTTCAGGACTGCTGACTACCTTATCCTGTAGTTTTAGCCTCAGATTTCCCTATCCAATGACTGCTCCCCCCATGAGAAATTAGCCATTTTTTGTGTGTCTGTGTTTACCAGACCTGTTTCTTATGTTTTTCTCTGATTGTAGCATATATCACATTATTGTAAGATGCTCATTCATTGTGTGTATCACTTTATTACTTATCTTTTGATCATCAGTGCTTGACACATTGCAGAGTAAAAATTGTTTATCTAATGATTCTGCAGAGCCCTACGTAATTATGATGCTTTTTAAGAATCCTTTAGCAAATGATACCTTTAAATCAAATGTTAATTGTAATTTTCAGGATATGTATTCCTAAACTGTTTTGGATATTTTATGTATGATTAGTTAGCTTTAATACTGGCCCTGTTTATCCTTGCAACTAGTAAAACTGACCATTTCCTCTATAGCAAATTAGTATAAATTTAAAGCAGCAGAAGTCTATTACTTGACAGTGTTGGAGGTCAGACACCCGAAATAGGTCTCTGGTGCCAGGGGCAGTGTGCTGGCCGACTGCCTTCCTTCTGGATGCTCAGGAGAGAGTCTGTTCTTGCTTCTGTGGCTCCTGGAGGTTACATGGCATGCCTTGGCTTGTGGCCACCTTCCAGAAATTGCATCACTTTGATATCTGTTTCAGGGGTCATATCTCCTTCCTTGACTCTCTTGCTTTCCCAAGTAAGGAGTCTGTGACTGCCCTGGGTTTGCTGAGAGTAGCCAGGATAAACCCCCACTTCACGACCGTTCTTAATCACACCCTCAAAGTTTTTTTTTTTTTTTTTTTTTTTTTTTTTTTTTTTGCCATGTGAGTCATTAGTAATTAGGACACAGAGCTGAGTGCCATTTCTCACTGCTATATCCCCAAGTTTGGAAGTGGAGGTAGGAGCCTAGGAGTTCAGGATCGTCTTTAGCTGCACAGTAATTTAATGCCAACCTGGGCTACATGGAATCCTGTCTCAAAAAACCTGAAACAAACCACAACAAACCAAGACTGAACTAGGACATTAGAACATGATCGGTATGTGGTCGTTAATTTATCATCCACTCCATGGATTTAATTAAAACTTACTTGTCCCTCAACTGAGTGTAAAAACACATTAGTATTTGAAAAACAAACCAAGATGAGCAAGCAAGCAAACAAATAACAAACAAAACCCAACCAACCAAACAGAAACCAAAAACTCCACCACGTAGACTGCAGGATTTTGTAAGTAAGCGTAAGTGAAGGGTTCATTTATGTAGAGAGATGGACACAGTCATTTGCAGGATACTCTTCGTGAGAGAAATCCACAATACTGTATAATGAAGAAGTATGCTTTACATTGGAGAAAGAATGTGAGCTTAAGAGATTAAGGATGTTGGGGGCTAGACAGATGGTTCCATCTGTACAGGAGCATCTGAGTTCAAATCCCCAACACCCATGTAAAAGCCAGGTGTAGTTGCATATGTCTGTAACCCTTGTGTTGTGGGGAAGGTGGAGAAAAATGGATCCCCAGAGCTTACTGATCTGGCAGACCAGCCAATCAATGAACTCTCGATTCAGGGAGAGACTGTGTCTCAAAAGATAAAGCAGAGAGTGGTAGTGGAAGATAACGGTGTCAACCTCTGGGCCTACATGTGCACAAACGTACACCACACATAGAATAAAAATGATTAAATGTTGTTTATTGCATTATAAGTGACATATTCAAGTAGGTGTCAAAGCATTGAATTTAAATTGTAAAATATAGAAGCTATGAATTTTGCTATATTTTGGAGTCTTAAATGAATAAAAAAAATCAGCATAAGTTCTATAAGAATGAAAATTACTCATAAAATTTAACAAATACTTCTAGTTATAACAAATCTTACTTAAGGTCTCTTCAATGGAGGAAGCAGCTCTTTGTTGTCAATTTCTCCATGGCAGACATGCTCGCAGGCATAAATGTTACAACCATGGAGAGCTCATTTTCAGCTTTAGAGTGAAGCTCATTGCTCTCAAGATTCATGATCCATGACGGGCAGTGGTGGCGCACGCCTTTAATCCCAGCACGTGGGAGGCAGAGGCAGGTGGATTTCTGAGTTCGAGACAAGCCTGGTCTACAGAGTGAGTTCCAGGACAGCCAGGGCTATACAGAGAAACCCCTCCATGAAAAACAAAACAAAACAAAACAAAAAACAACAACAAAAAAGAATACATGGTCCACATCACAGAAAACCACAGAAAACTCTCGGACATAGTACTGAGATCAAAGGATCCTGGGGAGCCCAGCTTCATCAGACCTCCAGCACTGAGGGATGTGGGACATCAGTGATGAGGGGAAGGAATGACTGCAAGAACCAGAAGACCAAGGAGTCTGCTGGGTGAATGTGCTTCCTAGAAATGACTTCTGAAACCAGGACTCAAAGAAGGACAATGTCAATAGACATGCCGTTGCAGAAGGGAAAAAATAATCTCATGAAATCTCACCTCTGGACAAAGAACTATAAGCCTCCAATGACTGCTGAGAGAGGGAGAATTAGCCTCACCCAGGAAAGAGTCCCCTAATTAGTTACCCAATACAAAATGGTCATTCCTGAAATTATATACCATGTACACACAAACAATAAAAACAGGCACAGCTGGTTGTATTTGTATATTTGTGTCCCCCTCTCTCTGTGTATGTATGTGTACATATATATATATATATATATATGTATGTGTGTGTGTGTGTGTGTGTGTGTGTGTGGCATGCATATATATAGATAGATAATGGTCAACAGAAAACATTCAATACTTAAAATATGTAGCTTTCCACTTAACTCCTCTTGAATTGTAAATGCTCTTGTCTTGTGTCATATGTCTTTTTATTGCGTAGGTACAAAACTGTGGGAAACTAGGTTTTCTAAAATAGCAGTCTTGGGGACATAGACTACTCGCCTTTTTTTTTCTGGAGTGGATGAAACCGACTTTAAATCGCAACACAGGCTAAATGAAGAGACACCCCACTTTTATGGATGAAAAGTTGTAATATTTTAAATGTTTTTGGTAGGGTAATGTTTGTAGCCTGGATTCTTAAATGCATGCTCTTTCCTTGAGCACTTTGCACATTTATGGGAGCAAGACAGGGCTGTAAGTTCCGCTTCCCAAGAGGATGTATACTGTCGGGGACACTGATGGCGTTTGCTCTTTTTGAGCATCTCTGATAGAGCTCTTTTTTTTTTTTTTTTTTTTTTTTCTCGAGACAGGGTTTCTCTGTGTAGCCCTGGCTGTCCTGGAACTCACTCTGTAGACCAGGCTGCCCTCGAACTCAGAAATCCGCCTGCCTCTGCCTCCCAAGTGCTGGGATTAAAGGCGTGCGCCACCACCGCCCGGCAATAGAGCTCTTTTTAGTTCTCCATCCTTGGGTGTTTTCAGCAACTCTTAGTCTTTTGTCAAGATAGGTATCTCAGGAGTGGTGAGTTTCTAGAGTACAGCAATAGAATGTTCTAGCGGCGCTTGCACGTATGTCCACATGAATCATTAGGGATTGTTAAAATATCATGGTGTTTTTAATAGGATGCTTAACTTCTTTGCTTTTCATCAAATACAAGATTCTAGGGATATCTAGGAAAACCTAATTAATGTAATGTTCACAAGAAGAAGGCCATGTTTCCAGGAGAGAGGCAGTGTTGGTTGACAAAGTGTTTGTTGAAAGACCAATTTACCATCATGTATCTATTAGTATAGCCAAGTGAGAAAAAGGTTGAGCCATGTTGGAAAACTAGAGCTTTGTGGAAAACTCCATCTTGGACTGTGTATGTTTATTAGTCTACTGATCTAAGGACATTCCCCTACAGTGGAGAAATATATGTCTTGGGCTATGTATGTTTATTAGTCTACTGATCTAAGGACATTCTCCTACACTGCAGTGACTTTAGATTTATTTTCTCTAAAAGTTTTCAGAATGGATTTTTAAAAACCTGGGTTTATTAATCACACTGAGCACAACTCTGCTTCACAGGCACCCTTCTCCCAGCAGGCAAAGCTGGGGTACCTTCCAGTAGCTGACAGCCATGGTGGCGACATCCCACTGGGAAGCTGGGCTACTTAGCAGCTCACTCAGTTTTATAGAGGAATTAGCAGTTCCTGCGGAGGTAGCTGGTGTGTGACAGTTACTTACCCACTGGAGAAATGCCAGAGTTTTGACATCAGCTACTTTTTAGGGTATCACATTTAAAAGAATTTGTGGGCTAGTGCTTTCTGGAGAAGCTTGAAATAAACTCACCTTAAAAAATATTTATGAGACTGTGGCTGTCAAGGAATGTACTCACTGAGAAGGAGTTTCCTGCATATCAGGCCGTGTGATGCTGTACACAACTTTGCTTTGTTTTAAAAATAAGTTCAGACTTACAGGAACATTCAAAGAACAGTACAAAGCACTTTTTTTTTTTTTTTTTTACTTTCTTGGATCAAGTTTCATGTTTACTAACATTTTCACCAGATTTACCATATAAATCCTAGACTGTTTGATTTTCTCTTTTAGTTTTGAGCAGGTGACTGTACATTTGGCTTTTAATTTGGCCCTTCCAGATTCATTGGCGTAAACCCTGAGGATACCTCCTGTTGTCTTTGCTTACTTCCTGTGATGTAA
Organism: Mastomys natalensis; assembly: GCA_021653895.1. Taxonomy (NCBI): domain Eukaryota; kingdom Metazoa; phylum Chordata; class Mammalia; order Rodentia; family Muridae; genus Mastomys; species Mastomys natalensis. Next base: position 7,888 of record JAJTUV010002039.1, read on the forward strand.
CAGGCCTTCCGATCAGGTCAGTTGCTCGCCCTGCAGCTTCCTTGTTTCCTGATTGATTCTGATGCCCTTTGACCCCAGCCAAGGCTTAAGTCTCAGTTGAATATACCAGTAATGCCAGCTGAATACACAGCTAGCTTGACAATGTCATGTGGTTTTGCATGTGTGTAGTGCGCAAGTCCTTAAGGGCCCATGAGGTGGCTCAGCGGGCCAAGGTGCTTCCTGCTCAATGATGTCAGTCTGATGACCTGAGTTCCATCCCACATTTTTTTTTTCATGGTGCTGGGAGTGGAACCCAAGGTCTCATGCATGTCGACTTCAACACTACCACTGAGCTACAACCTCTAGACATCTTTTTCCCCACTGGTTCCTCTCTTTTCCCCCACTTCCCTTTCTCAACTCCCCTCCAGACTGAACCAGGGCTTCATAGCACTAAGCAAGTTCTCTGCCACTGTGGTACATCCCCAGTCCCAGCCTCATGGGTTTGAATGTGTTAACAGAATCAACATGATGAATAAAGATTATTTGCCTTAGTACTTTAGTATCTAGTATTCAAGTTTGCATAGACAAACTTAGAAAGTTGGCTATTTATTATTATTGATGTCTTCCTTTGAAGGGATTGCTGAATGGGTCACAGCTTCTCTGTTCAAAAGCACTTTAATGACATGTTTGATCTCAAAGAGTATTCTTCTGTTGTTGTTGTGGATGGCTAATATGACCTTTCTCCTTCTCTTCCTTCACGTAATATAATTATATATTATATATCATACTATATTATATAATATGATATAATTATATTCCCTGGATATAATTAGGAGCAATGAAAACAACTGTTTCTAGGTCTTTGAAATTCCTACAATTCTTTCTTGCCCTAGAGATTAGGAGACATGCAAATTATAGTCCTTGTTTGGTTGAGCCTGCATTATTATACCATTTAAGAATCCTATGTATTGGCTAGTGAGACAACTCAGTAGGTGGCCATGCTGGCCCCACAGGTCTGAAGACTTGAGTTTGATGTGTAGAACTCATTTTGGAAGGGGTGGGTCAACCTTTGCAAGCTGTCCTCTGGCATCCGCATGCGTAGTGTATTCTGTGTACATCTGGACTGACACATGCATGCACACATGATAGTAATAACTAAAAGAAAAATCAAGTCCTCTATTTATGAAACACTTCTAGCTATATGAAGCTTATTAACTCTTTGGCATTTCATGTGATACGAGGTTTACGAGTAGTGTGATGGAGGAATCAATTACGTTAGGCAGGAGTTTTCTCTCCTGCTGGTGATTTCTCCAGTTTCACCAATATGCATCTTGCACACTCATTTGCCTGAACTCCCGAAATAGAGGAGAGCAGCTTATATTCTTATTCTTTAACAAGGGGAAACACGTTTTCATTGAATGATTTTTATGTTCTCTGTTCTTAATGCTTGGGGAATAAGGGATTGGGGCAGACTGTGAAGAATCCATTGTCCACTTTTGAAGAATCATTTTCTGACAGAAGGAACTTAAGAGAGGAAAGGTTGACTTTAGTTTATGGTTTCCATTGGGTCACAGACTGTCATGTTAGGAAAAGCCGAGTTCTGGATCCGTGGCCGTGTGTGTGTGTGTGTGTGTGTGTGTGTGTGTGTGTGTTTCCTTCAAATGATAGCAGGCAGGAAGGAGAGGTTACAGATTGGAACCAGGGGTATAGTGTAACTTTAAAAAGCTGGATCCCAGTAGCTTCCTTCTGCCCCACTTCATAAAGGTTTCACAACCTCAAAATAGCCCCACAAGGTGAGGCTCAGGCGCTCAACAGCCACCGTGTAGGGCCATTTCCTATTCCAACCCCAACAGCCCTCTCAAAAGTTCTTCTGCCACATGTACTCCAAGGATGCTGTGTGATAAAGCTGGCTGCTTCAGAGAGCTGTTAGGAGAAGTGGTCAGGAATAGATTCCTGTGTTCTCTAGTGTGTAGTAAGACTGAGTTGTGCTGCTGATCCTGGAGCTGGATCTACAAATGGGTGGCACTGTCACGGGGGTCACATGACTTATGTGTAGTAGATACTCAGTGTGTGGTGAATAGTGTGGGATAGCCAGTGTGAGTTGAGGCAAGGTGTGTAGGGGAAGGAGGTGATGTCCTGTTTCCAGTTCTTTGTCTTGCTCCTCTGAGAGGCAGGAGTGGTTCTAAGGTGGGGGAGCTTTCTAGTGCCATGCCTGGTTAAGTGATTCTTAGTTCACTTATCTACAAAACGAAGATGGTATTATCATCTAGGGCATACCTGAGGTTACCGGAAGCCCCGATACTCTGAAGTACCAGTTGTTGTTTTCTGATTCTTCATTTGAAGATGATATGAGCTACATAGCTTGCATTGCACAACTGGCTCGCAAGTGAAGTGTTACCTTCCTGTTGGTGCCAGCAGGTGCCGTCTACTCAGTCCTCAAGAAGCCTCACCCTCCTTCCATCCACGAATGGCATTGCTTTCTCTGGGTGGCTTTTCACCTGCTGCAGTGTTGCTGATCTTACTGTTTTAGCTGCTTAGGAGTACACTGTGCTACAAGGGACTACTGCATCAGAACCTGTAGAGTTCTGTGTAACTTTTGCGGTGTCTCCCACCAAGTCTCTGGGAATGTAGATGTTCATCCAGGCACCTGGTCTCTACTGCTTAGCCTCAGTACCTGCCATGGGGATAGGGCAGACTGATAGAACTACTCCCTAGATGCTTTATCCTTGAGCCCACCCTCTGATTACAGAACTGGGAAAGTGCTGGTTCCACCTGCCTATAAAGCTAACGCTGCCTATATACTGGTTCCTCTTGATTACAAGGAACAAAGATACTTGATTTCTTTAGTTTGGGTTGGGTGCCTGTTACTTTCCACCTAAGCATGGACTACATGAGGAACCTTCCTCTTCTTCCCATTTTACTTCATCCTTCTAGGCTCAGTTTCAGCAAAAGTCCATTCTTGTCCCTTAATCCAGACTAAACTTTCTTTCTCTTTCTGTCATTGGATACTTTGTTTTAGTCTTAACATGTTGATAATTTTAAGGTTTGTGTGAAAGTCTGTGTCTCTCACTACGTTCAACTTCTTGAATTATAATTGGGGTAACTCCATAGGGTCAGCACAGCTCAGGTGCGTGACAGCCAGTGGTTGCTTACTACACGTGAATGGCAAAGCAATGGTTTGTCCTCTCCTCAATTTTATGTCGTGCCAATGGCTCTTTAGCAAAGCTCTCGGCTTAGCAGAACAGTGCCTCAAATTTCGATTTGGTCGTTATATTCTCTTCCAAGTGTCGTCTTTAAATGAGTAGAGATTGTTTAGAAAATATAGACTGCAAAAGCGACTTGTACAGCAATTCTTATAATCCTTCCACCGATATCTGAAAAATTTTATGGTGTGCATTTTCTCAAAATTCTCAAGCATGAAGATCCCAGAGGGGGAAATCCAGAAAATATTGCTCATACTAGTTCCCACAGATCAATTAGCAGATTGCAGGGGGTCTCGTTTTTAGGTAATCTCCACATCTGATTCTTTTAGAAGGAGTTTAAATAAGTTGTCACAATACTCACTTGTCAGTCTGCCATCCCGTTGACTGTCTCTGGGACACCTCCAGAAATAGCCTGGTTTAAGCTTGCCGTGCAGCCCGTTTGCTGGGAATCCCTCCGGAGCTGAGGGTGAGTCGAGCTCGCTCGTTAGCAGCATGGATATTCTCAGTTCTGGGTGGATCAGTCTGGGAAGTCGAGAGCATGAACAGGTGCACTGGGAATGGACTTCCCCTCAGTCAGAGGGAGGGTCAGGCTGGGCGACAGTGAGGAGCCCTAATTACATACAAAAAAGCCTTTGGGGAGCAACTGTCCATACCTATACAAATGAACCCGGAAGTACAAGACTGGACTATTCAAAACAAGACAGCCATCTGCACACATAATAACCATTTGGTAGTGCGACTTCCCCATCTGTCCCTCAAGGAGCCTAAAGCACTAAGCTGGTCAAAAGCAGAGACTGGAGAAAGACAGAGGCGACCCTGCCCTGTGATGCCAGCATCTCATTCTGCCCTATAAACGGCTCAGATTTAGGAAGAAGGGACATCAAAAAAGAAGACATCTTTTGGAGTGTACACTTGGAAGTGTTCGAGGGAGTGGCGTGGACTGTTTAAATGGCTTATTTAATTTAGAATTCAGAGAATGGCCTTTTGTTTGAATTCTTCAAAGAAATGGAACAACATTAACTTTTCTTCAGAGTAGAAACTTGTCAGCGCCTAAAGCTCTCTGTTTGTTTCAGGACGAGAAAGTGTCTAATTGTCACTTCTTTTTTTTTTTTTTAATTGGAAATTTTATTTACATTTCAGATGTTCTCTCCTTACCCCATTTCCCCCCTCCCTCCCAGGAACTCACTATCCCTTCCCCCCTCCTCCTGCCTACACGTTGAGATGTGGATGTCAGGATGTACATGCTGACAGGAGCCTGATATAGCTGTCTCCTTAGAAGTCTGCAAGAGTCTGACATACTCAGAGGTAGATGCTCACAGCTAACCATTAAACTGATCATGGGGTTCCCAATGGAGAAGATAGAGTGAAGGCTGAAGGAGTTGAGAGGATTCGCGACACCATGAGGAAAGCAACAATACCAACCAACTAATTGTCACTTCTTGTTGACAGAGTGAAACCAATAATTTCTCATCACGGAGTGAGTCTCTGAAGAGACACAGCCATAGCTCCAGTGGCGCTGTGGAGACTCAGCTGACAAACTATGTCAAACTTTTCCTTTTTTCAGTCTTCATGTTCACCTTCGAAATGAATGTCACAGATGTTGAATATCCTGTTTGACCTCCTCACTGGGAAGTTTAGGGTGAAGAAGGGCTCTCTAATCTTGCTTACAGGTGGACTCTGTGGAGTTTCCCTCCTCCATGGGGCTGTTTTGGGGGTTGATTATCATGTAGATTGTGAAATTTATCTGAAGATCTGTTTATTCAAGTCCTTCAGGAATCATCTGCACTCCAGTAGTTTTATAGTTTGTTTGTTTTAAATGTCTTAAGGGCTTCTTGGGAGAAGATCTTACCAGCATTCTCTATTTTTAATCAACTTTCTTATAGTTTTTTTTTTAAATTATTATTATTTTCCTCCCAATCTTCTTTAATGTATTTTGTCTTTCTTCCCATCCCAACCCCTGGCTGGGATTCAAAAGCACTGGTTCTACATAAATTAAAACAAAAACAAAAACTGAAAAAACACCCCCCCCCCCCGCAAAAAAAACCCCAACCCACCAACATTTTGGCATTATTTAAATGATGTCTTTTGTTTTGTTTGGTTAAACAGCCTGAGCCTGTGTGGTCTTGCTCAACAGAGGCAGTTTTCACAGGTTTTCTTTTGGTAGAAGAACTGTTTAGGCATTCTTACCCAGCAGGGATGTTTATCGCAGATGGGTAACACACCCTGCTCTTCAGGCTTGGAAGCACTGGTGTTACCTGCGCAGCAAAAGATCCAAGAACCTTTGGGTCAACCAGAATCACTGTTTTGTAAATACACTCCAGAAGCTCTTTGCTGTATTAGAACTTTGAGCGTATTAGCTGAGCCTTGGAGGCAGACACTTTGTGATTACAACATTACAATAATTTTCAATGATGGGATGAAGAAGAATAGGTTGGCTTTGCCTTTACCCATACTTTTCTTATTGTTCAATTGAAAGTAGATTCTTCTCCCGTAGAATACATACCAACCACAGTTCTCCCTCCTTCTCCTCCTCTTAGCTTCCCACCCTCCTTCCCACTCCTCCTCCTTTTCCTCTTCAGAGAAGAGCAGGTCCCCAAGAGACAGCAACCAAACAGCACAAAACAAGATACAATAAGACAAGGCACACACCTTCATTTCAAGGCTGGACAAGGCAACCCTATAGGAGGAATCTCTAGAGTAGGCAAAAGACTCAGAGCTACACCTGCTCATGCTCTTAGGTGGTTCACAAGAGCACCGAGCTAACAGCCACAACATAGACACAGAGGACCTGGTGTACACCTATGCGTGCCCCATGCTTTCTGTTTCAGTCTCTGTGAGCTCACGTGAGTCCTGTTTACTTGATTCAAAGGGCTGTGTCCTCCTAGTGTCTTCCATTCCTTCTGATTCCTACAGTCTTTCCTCCTCTTCCATGGTATTCTCCAATCTCAGAGGGGAGAGACCCAATGGGGACCTCCAATTTGAGCCTGCTAATTTTCATACTAACTTTTTTATAGCGTGGGATAAGACTTTTGTGAACTAATTAGTGTTCCTTGCGATGTTACCCAATAGGGGAAGTCATTAAGAATATTCATGTCATGTATATGAATTAGTAATGATAGCAAAAGGTTAATGTTATTTTTGATTTTTCACATTTGCCCCCTCCTCTTTGTGCAGTGAGGAACCCCAGATTCTCTTGGTTCTGCTTTGCTTTTGCTGCCGTTTCCTTTATGTATGGGTGTGGGATAACAATTTAACATTTACTGGGTCTTTGTTAAAATTGGTGTACTTCTATTTGACAGACTGTGTGATTTCTAATCAAAGGAAGAAAGTCATGTGGTTGACACTTCGGGATTGGATTTCTAAAGCACTTCATGCTATGCCATGTGACTGTTATAGTAGTTGGCTAGGCAGTCAGGGCAGGTGTTTTGATACCAGTTTTATATATCTGAGAACCAATGGGTAGACAGCATGCTGATGACCACACAGCACCTTCACTGACAAGACTGAGGTACAGTTCTGATCTTCGTTTCATTCCAGTAAGCTGTGTTCCCTCTTCAATGGAGACCATTGACTTCACAGAAGGATAGAGTGGAAAAGCATTTCCTTAAGGTGCCGGCATCTGGTAACCTGGTTTAATCTTCACAGGGTGGTGTCACCATTTTTACATTGGAGTTTCAGAAGGCAGAGATGCTGGGTTCTCTAGTCTTCTGCAGTAGCTGTAGGGTTAGAAAAATGTGCCCTTCTGATGGGGCGTGTGTCCCCATTCTGTCTGTCTCAGCTCCTGACCTAAGGAAAGCAGAGCCTGGGACAGCATGATTAAAGGTTTGGTTTGGCATCTGAATCTGCCTTGTGGCTTTATGGCTGCATTCTTCCTCATTTATTTATTTACTAATTCCGTTAAGGACATTTTCTTTTTTTCCTGGTAGTTCTCTTAATCAGTTCAATATTGCCACTTAGTTTTGTTTTTCATATGTATGTATGCATGCATGCGTGTGTGTGCGTGTCTGTGTGTTTGTGTGTGTGTCTTAGTTAGGATTTTACTGCTGTGAAACAGACACCATGACCAAGGTAACTCTTATAAGGACAACATTTAATTGGGCTGGCTTACAGGTTCAGAAATTCAGTCCATTATCATTAAGTCAGGAGCATGGCAGCATCCAGGCAGGCATGGTGCAGAGGAGCTGAAGCGTTCTACATCTTCATCTGAAGGCTGCTAACAGAATCCTGGCTTCCGGCAGCTAGGGTGAGGATATTAAAGCCCACACCCACAGTGACACACCCACTCCAACAGGGCCACACCTTCTAATAGTGCCATTCCCTGGGCTGAGCAAACCATCATAGTATGTATGTATGTATGTATGTATGTATGAGCACATGTGTGTGCACGTGCGCGTGCGTGCCTGTGCATTTCAGTACATAGAGAGGAAGGAGGAGGATGCTGGGGTGAATTTGGAGTGAAGCTGTCAGCCAAAAAGCTGGCCTCAGCAGTCCTCTGGGGCTACTGGTGTCACTTGACCATACCTGGCTTTTTTTTTTTTTTTTTTTTTTTTTTCGAGACAGGGTTTCTCTGTGTAGTCCTGGCTGTCCTGGAGCTCACTCTGTAGACCAGGCTAGTCACGAACACAGAAATCTGCCTGCCAAAGGCTGGGATTAAAGGCGTGCGCCACCACTGCCTGGCTCATACCTGGCTTTTTAACAATTCTTTTCTCATATGATGCATTAAGACTACAGTTTCCTCTCCCTCCACTCCTCCCAGTCCCTCCTATCTCCCTCAGATTCACTTCTCCCCCATTTCCCTTCAGAATAGAGTAGGCCTCCCGGATATACCCACCAAAGAGGGCATAACAAGTTACAGTAAGTCTAGGCACAAATCCTCATAGCAAATCTGGGAGAGACAATCCTGTAGGAGCAAAAGCGTCCCAAGAGCAGGCAAAAGAGTCAGAGACACCTGCACTCACATTGCTAGGAGTCCTGAAAGAAGACCAAAATGCACAACCATAACATATATGCAGAAGACCTAGATGAGAGCATTTGGGCTCTGTGGTTGTCGCTTCAGTCTTTGCGAGCCTCTAAAAGCCCTGCTTTGTTGATTCTGTGGACTGTGTTCTCCTGTGTCCTTGACCCCTCTGATTCTTGCAATCCTTTTGCTCCCTCTTCCGTGGGTTCCCCGAACTCCACCTAATGTTTGGCTGTGGATCTCTGCATCTGCTTCCATCAGTTACTGGATGAAACATCTTTGGTGTAGTTAGCCGAGGCAGTGATCTAGGAGTATAACAATGTCATTAAGAATCATTTTATTGACTTTTTTTTTATCCAGTCAGTTTTAGTTCTGTCCTACGTCTTTGGACTATGCAGCCTCTGGTTCCTGGCCATCTAGATGCCTGATCTTTTAGTTAATATACACACTTATTCTTTATTAATTAGAAAAAAAATAGCACTCAGAGTAATGGGGTTTCATTATAGTATCTCATACATGGTTTGTTTTTCTTTCCTTTAAAAAATTAAAACTACTTTTATAATGATATTTATTATTTTTAAACTTGAACTTATTCTTTGACAACTTTATACTTGTGTATAAAGTACACAAGTATACTTGTATACTTGGGTAATCTATCTGTCCATCCTTCCTAGTCTTCCATCTCTATGGGCCTCACCACAGTTCTTCCCACCAGTCCCTTTCCTAGATTCCTGACTTCTGATTTCCTTTTGTGACTTATTTTAGTTTAACCAGGGCCGTCTGTGGACATTGGATCGGAGCTAGCTGCTGGGCCTGGTGAGTTGATCATCAGGTTGTCAACACAACACAGTCACTCTGAGCCTCCCTGTATCTATCAGTAGCAAATAGCTCAGAAGCCCAGGATAGACACGACCAGGCCAGCTTTGATGTGAGCTCGGGGGATTGGATCTCAAGTCCTCATCCTTGATCAGCAAGCACTCGTGTCTGGTGAGCCATCTCCCCCGTCCTCTGTGTTTTCCCCTCTAAAGAAGGAGTTTGCTAGCTCCTGTTTTGATTTGGTAATCTTTCCAGGTCATCGTTTTCAGTGATCAAATAGTTTCCCCCCAGGATATGCCAACCAGTTTAATATTTTAGGTTACTCAAAATACTTAGACAACTATAAGTGCATGGTGATAATCTGTGAGGTCCTGCTCAGCAGTGGCAGTTTTCACAAGTAAGGTTCTTTGTACGTATACATATACATGTGTTCATATGTGCGCACGTGTTCATATGTATGCAAATGCATCTGTATGCACTTGCAAGTGGTAGCTAGGGATCAGCCTCCATTGTCATTTCTCAGGAGCCGTCCATCTTATTTCTTTTGGTCTCTCACTGCCTGAAACTTTCTAAGTAGGCATGGCTAACTGGCTGACAAGGCTCAGGGATGCTGTCTTTGGTTCATCAGTGCTGAGGTAATAACGGCACACTATCACAGCAGCTTTTAAGATCTGCATTCTGGAGACTGAACATAAAGGATGTTTGTCAGGCAAGCACCTTGCCTTCTGAGCTATTCTCTCCATCCCTGAAGATTCATGGATTTGGGCAGGGGCACTATGGCGTCATCATTGCATAAAGACTGGTTCATGATGGGTGAGGATATTCTATAATAGACAAGAAATGTGTGACAAGGACATTACAATCTCCATATACTTCTGCTCCATGTTTGTTTAGGGCAAGCCTCTGATCAAAAAGGCAAAACAAGCTTTTCCAGCGTTGGCTCATGTGAAGAATTAGTCCATTTAAAGAATAAACAAGATGAGCCAATATAGAGAACTGTGCTGCCAACCTCCATTTGGAAGAAGGTTGTTTATCATTTCTCTATTATATTTTCATTTCACGTGTATTCTGTTTCATGGCTTTATGCATAGCGTAATGTACCTGAGGAATATTGGCTCCATTCATAAGAGCTAAATGTACTTATTCTGCATCCAGGTTTTTTTTTTTTAAAGTAAATGTAGAATAAGACACACACAGGGAGGGTGTATTAAAACATGAGCAGTTCCCAGGAAAGCCTTCAATTTGTTTTTCTTAAAAAGTCTTACTTGGTATTTCACATGAGACAAACTGAGAACTGTGCAAAAAAAAAATGATAAATGAATGTTTCAGTGGTCCTTGAGCAAAAGTGTTTGTATTGTGGAGTGTGAGAAAATCCTCCCTGCATGTATTGTATCTGTCTCCTTTCCCAGATGCCCCACCAACCCCAGCCAATTGCAAAGCATAGAAGCACCCTATTACCCGAGTGGTGCAATCATCTTACCTCATGGTCTAGTTTCCAGAAAGCACATACGTCTCCTGCCTATATTTCTAGGGTTCTTAATCTTTAACAGCTGGTTCAATATTTTAGCTTTTATTTCTGCAAGAAAAATGGTCCTCAAGGACACCAGAAATCAAGGAAAACTTCACAACACAATTAATGAAAAAGTGACCAGTTTTCTTTTGTTTTTCTAAGCCATTGCAGAGCAAGGAGATAGAAATAGACTTTAAAGGCTGTTTACTGGGACAATGAATTCTTCACTGTAAGTGCAGGGGTGCAGGGGCTCAGGGGTGCAGCCCATATAGGGCTGGTGTCTGGAGGTGGATGAACCTGAGAGCCAATGCAGGAGAAATGAGAAGTGCCAATGACGTCCGTGTGTAGGGAAGCCTCTGGCTTCAAGATGGTGCCTCAGTGGTGTGGTTGTAACTTCCTGCTCTGAAGGGTCAGTCTTAGTAGTATTCTTAATGTGCACAGGTCTGAACATAACATTAATGTTAATGTCTGGTGTCTAGTCCCTCATTTGTTTTTTGTTTGAAGAGTTTTGGTCTGGGGATGTCTTTCTATCTCCTTTAGTTTGGTCTCTAGCCTTTTGTGATTGGTAAACATTGGCTCATACAGGTGGATTCCAGACATCTGTAGGTATTTGTAGGTAAGTTTGGTGAGTTAGAATGAATAGTTCTTAGGTTCTCATATTAGTTGCCAGGAAATACATTAAAATGGGAGGTGAATAAGATCAGGCATTATTCAATTTCAGTACAATCACTGTAACACATCTTAAACAGTGAGCACAGCCAAGCCAATGATTACCGTCACAGCAAGTTTCTTACCTACCAATGAATGTGCGTTTTCTATGAGATACTTAGCAACTCTACAGTTACTATTGTGGAGTAGCAGAACCTGTCCTGTTCCTTCAGCATTATGAAAGTGGTTTTTCTTCCCTTCTCACCTTCTTGTCAACATTGGTTGTCACTGACCCTTCTGCTGATTGATTTCCTGACAATTCTGAGGCCATCTCTCATTGTCTTTCTAATTCCATTTCTATGTTGGTTCATGGTGTTGGACAGTTTAAGTAAGTCCTACCGGGTATGTCTTTAATCACTTGCTCCTTTGTTTTGAGAACTGTCAAGTCCTCTGTGCATTTTGGAAGTGGGCTTTTTCATTGAATTGTTCCTTACATACAGTTTGGACTTATCAGATGTATGGTCCACAAATACGTTTTTCCATTTTACTGGTTGTCTCTTGGGTCTGTTGGTTGCTTCTTTGGCTGTTTTACTGTATCTTAGTTTCCTGCAGTCTCCTCTGTCTGTTTTTGCTCTTGTTGCCTCGAGTTTGGGTTCTAGGAAAAAGATGCACCCACCACACCTAAGCCTCTTAGCCTTGACAGATACCTTAGCATAAACGTCTGCATAGATGCTGTCCAGATTCAATAAACATGTGAACAAGTGCAACAGTTTTACGAAAGATGGGTTCTGTATTGTGAAGTACTGAGTTTTTGAAAGCAGTTTTCCCCTCTAATATAATCGTTGTAGTAGAAATTCTCAACAAAGAGAAATTGGGATTCCACACTGGATCTGCAGCTTAGGGCGGAGCATTTGTTTAGCATGTATGATGCTCCACATTTAATACTATGACATGGATTTCAGGTTTTTTTTATTATTCAAACCATCTCTAATTTTCCATTTGCTCTAGTAAATGAATTTTTGCCTGACACCAAGTCAGTGTAACTAATCAAAGAGTTTTGTATCAGAAATGAACCAATATCCGTGTGTGTGTGTGTGTGTGTGTCTGTCTGTCTGTTTCAAACTGCTGTCCCCTATAAATTTGTATGTGTGAGTTTGTTATCTCAGCTGTGAGGAAGGAGCCCTTTGGATTTTTCACCCTGCAGAGGTGCCGGAGCAGAGGTTTCCTAAGTTCTGGCCTGAAGTATTTTGTTGTATGCATTTTTTTCTTTCGTATCCTGAGTTTTAGCATTATGTGTTTCAGTAGCAGCCAGGGACCTCAGCTGAATTTAGGACAAGATGAGCTCATCTTTGCTCAATATTTTACGATGTGGGTCAACTGCATTAGTTTCTTGGACTGAAAACCACATCATAGCATTGTGACATTCACAATGGTACTGAGTCCATTAGATGTGTGCTCGCATGTTCCACCTTTGCACACACAGATAGGGACAGAAACGTGGGAGAACATTGGTGGAAATGGAAGGACAATGACCATAAATAATTGACTCACCCAATATTAATAATTAAGTCACCAAAAATAACTCTAAAGCAAAAGTCTTTTGTAGACCTCAAATGTAGTTATATTTTTTTAAGAAAGTTGTTTCTTTCAAAATAGTTACTGATTTCTAGTGGTAAAGGAAGGGAGAGGTGCATTTTGGATCTAAATAGTTGAAGTCATCGTTTATTGGAGGTGTTTTTGCCAAATACTCTATAATATGCTGACTCATATGTTTTTCCTTCCAAGACGACACATAACTATCAGTGCCCCCTTTGAAGTGTAATTGTTCTTAGCAAAAATAATTATATTCTGGAGTTCTTGTTCTAGAACATTTTGTTACAGGAAAGGGTGTATAAATACACTCCCAAGAAAAATTTAGCATCTGAGATTCTAATTCTCAGGGAGCTTTCTCTCTCCCAGGGCCTAGGGGTAGGAGTGATGAGTGGAACCTAATTTGTCATCTAGGACTTTTGTGAATTAAACTGGGGACTAAGACCACGTCGGGATACTGCAAATGGTATGGAGAGATTAAAGCCAAGAACAGTCAGTGAGATTGTTTGTGGCCCACAGGATTAGATCAGTCTTCTAAAGGGGGAGATTTATTTACTTATTTGTTTTGTCTCTGCTCTGAAGTGATTTCTTATGTTCTGAGCAGTGTGCTGAAGGCCCTCCAATACTTGAGTCATGACTTCTGGCCCCATTTCCAGTTAGATAATTACTGTTCTCAAAAGAACATGGGAGTAAATTATGGCAAGACTGCAGAGCTTCAAGGTAGGTAGGCGTGTGAGTGAGTGTGTGAGTGTGTGTGTGTGTGTGTGTGTGTGTGTGTGTGTAGAGTTTCCACTGATAAGCAATCCACTTCATGTTAAGAGACCATTTCCTTTGCTGATTGCTCAAGGTTCATATGCTAGCTTATGTGTATGTGTGTGTGCTTGCTTGTCTCTATGTGAACCACATGCACGCAGGTGCCCATGGAGCGGAGAAGAAGGCTTCTAGATTCGCTGGAACTGGAGTCGCAGGCAGTGAGTGGACTCATGTGGTTTTGGGGATCTGAACCTGGGTCCTCTGCAAGAGCAGCAAGTGTGATGACTGCTTAGCCATTTCTTCAACCCTGTAAGGTTGGGTTCCTAATAACTACATATGAGTTGGCTTAAATCATTTCAATGTTTTCTTTTCTTTGTCCTCCTCCCCTTCCTTCTCATTTTACCCCCTTGTCCCGCCCCTTCCTCACCCGCCCTTCCTTTCTGTTTCTGAGGTAGGGCTGCAAAAGCCCAGGCTGATCTTGAACTCCAGATCTTCCTGAATGCTGGGGTTTAAAGGCCTGACTCACCATGCCTGGCCTCCCATTTTTAATGGCTGCTATAAACTTAGTGTTTACTCTGTTGTCTCTTTTTCAGCTTGCTGTCCACCTTTGTTTCCTTTGCTCTTTAATAGTAATGTGATCAGCTGGCTTGAACTCGGCGCTCTCCTGCGTAGTTGTGCGTAGTTGTGACTCTAAGCCCTCATCTCAAGATCTTTTGTTAAGGTTTCATTCAGCTCTACCATATGTTACATTTCTTCACTAGAATCTACTTGCCCCCTTTGGGAATGTTTTTTCGAGTTAAAAATATCTTGAGTTCTCTTCCTCTCCCATGGAGCGATCACATCCACTCCCCTGCCAGTTCGTAAGAGTTTCTTGAGGTATAACTAACTGATCAGGCTTATTTGAAACTCTCTTTCCGATTTTGGAAAGAGAGTTTTTGGGATCTGATTATTCCTGTGCTTATCACTGTGGAAATAGAAGGTCTCGGTTTCAGGCTGTGTTTTAAGTCCATCTATGGTCCTTGATTATTTCCCTCAACGTATTCCCTCTGAGCATCCGTATGGATTTAACTGTAGAAGTGAGGATGTGGACCGGATTAGCAGGTGGGCAAAGACTGTGCTTGGCTCATCTTGGAAAGGTGCTTCCCTGGCAGACAACCTGAGTTTGATTCCTGGCACTCAGATTTTTTTTTTTTTTTTTTTAAAGAAAAGCAGATGCATTCGTTTTTAATGCCAGCATGTCTGCAGGGCAAGACAGACCCTGCCTTCGACAAGTTTGAAGTGAGAAATGACTCCCCAGCGTTGCACACAGGCTATGGGAGCGGCGTTTACGTGCGTGCATACTCTCCCATGCGTTCCAGTGTGCACCACGCCATACGCACGGCAAATAAACATTAAGCAACAAAAAAAGGGAAGGATAGACATGTACGCTTGTGGATTCATCACCTGTGTGACACTAAAAAGAAATTCAAACCTTAAAAAAAAAAACCCAAACAGTGATTCAGCCCAATACTTAAGCTTGATGCGCCATAATTTACCCCTAAGGGTTTTTGTTTGATTTTGTTTTGTTCTATGTTTACTGTACTTTAAATTCTTTACATTGAAACTGCTATGTAGTTAAATGGCTCACAATGGCTAGCAGCAGCCCTCATTCACTGGAATTTCTGCAGGGCCCAGTGCCCTTGCCTAGAAGACTCATTTGCTTTGCTTTCTTATTTCTACCCCTATGTACAGTGTCAGTCCCCTCCCGTCTAGAGTGTGATCAGCTAGCCTTTTCATTGGCCACTGAAGGATTTACTGGAGCCAGGCTTTATACCAGAGTCTCACCTGTTGTCTTTGTGCTAAATGTGTTATTCATCATTCTTCACATTCTTTTCCTCCCCTCTTTTGTGCATAAAGTGTTCTCATGTCTGCCAAGTAAAACCCTGTTCTTCATAATCCAGTCCAATCGCCTCTTCCCGCATGGCCTTTCTGATCCCTCTAGAAACTATAATCCGTGCTAGGGGCATAGTGCTCTTCAGTGCTTATCATACTTGAGATTCTACTGTGATTATTTGCGTCTGTCTTACCACTCCTAAGAGGAGACATCATATCATGTAATTTATTTTTGTGTATCCATAGCTTGGATCAGGGTAGCTTGCATACACTCAGTACCCAGTACTGAATATTCAGTACTGAATAAAGACTTCTGTATTGAATGAAATGTGTGACTGCAAAGCTTTGGTCCTGAACAAAGTTCGTCGGAGTTAGCACAGCTAAAGTATGGCTGGCACTTTGCTCCTGGCCTTTGGGAGACTAAATTGCTATACTCCTTGATGCTATTGCAATTTCTCAATTAATTTTCTGCTTTGATTTAGGAAGTGCACCTGTTAGACTAGCTGGACAGACTTTTTTCTCATTGAGTGTTATTTCAGTAATGTTTTCCACAGAATGTTACATTTTCTTAGAGCTGCTAATAGAATCTGAACATTGGGAGGGGCTCCGCTTCTCCCTTAGCGCACTTATCCCTACACAGACATCGGGAATAAGTGAGAATGTTGCACAAGACGTCAGCAGTGTTTTGATTGTCCTTCCAACTCTGACATGGGAAGAGGGCAGAGCTATAAAGAGGCCAAATAGTTTCTTAACAGCTCTTTTTAGATTGCAACAGTCGTTACTGGCAACACCAACACCAGCCAAATGTTCTCAAGCAGTTATAGGAGAAATCACAGGAAATAGTAGCACATAGAGAGGGACTAAACACCATCATATTTATATAGTGCTTTGAGTTATATGATCTCCTTGTAGACAGAGAGTAAGAGATGACAGAGAGAAAGACAGAGAGAACGACAGAGACAAAAGGCAGAGAGAGAGATAGAGAGAGGTAGACAGAGACAGAGAGATAGAGACAGACAGAGACAGAGAAAGAGAAGAAGGAATTATTTACCAGAGACAAATGTACATCAGTGACCCTAGGCCTTTTGTGGCTGTGAATCCATGTCATCCTGCTTGTGGCCTGATCAATTAGATAAGGGGTCCTCACTCTGGGCCACAGGAAGAATAAGGATCGCTTATTCTGTGCTAACATGTTGTATGTGTATTTTGAGCTTTGGTGAACTTGGAAGAAGGCAGGCACCAGAGAATAATGAATGAATGAGTGATTCAAATACAGCACTTGGGATGTGAAAGCAATCTGTCTGTGACTTCTGTCACACTCACTCTCTAGTGTTGATTGGACAATCCAGCCGGCTAGGCAGGTGCACTTCGTCTTCCGCTTCATGTAGTGATGCAATAGCCCTTCCTTGCTAAGGGAGGACTACTCTTCCACAAGATTTTAGAGTAGTAGTGCCCACCCAACCGCCCCTTGAGAGACACTACAGCCAAGCTTTCAAATATAGCAATGAGAAGTCTTAGAATATCTGCATTCTGTGCTGGATGTGGCCATCCGATCCATAAGATTGCTCAGTGTGTAGATGTGCTTGCCTGAGTTTAATCCCCAAACCTACGGTGGAAGGCCAGAATCAAAGCCTGAAAGAGGTCATCTAACTTCTATATGCTCACTGTGGTTACACACATCACCTCCATAAGGTGTCTTTAAGAAAAATGTTTAAATGGGGGATAGATGAGGCTGTAGAACTTTGATCAAAATGCTATTAAATAGTTATGTAGATGACAAGTATTTAGCCCATCTTTTATTGTATTTTACCTCTCTGCTTTGTGAGTGGTATATGCCATGGCTTGTATGCAAAGATCAGAAGATACCTTGTTCTTCTTCTACCATGTGGGTCTTGGGATCCAACTTAAGTCACTGAATTTGTCAAATGCCTTTTCCCACTGAGTCATTTGCGCACTTCTTTGTTTATCTTAAAGAATGCAGATTTCTAGGCTGGAAAGATGGCTCAGTTGTTAAGACAGACTATGGCTCTTGCAGAGGACTCTAGTTTGTTTCCATGTCAGGTGGTCCACAGCTACTTCTAGCTTCAACTCGAGGGATCCGAAACCACTGTGGGCACCTGCATTCACCAGTACGTATTCCCCACCCCACATACACACATACCGGGGATTTTTTAAATAAACAAATTTTTCTTGATGCTTAACAGCCTCCTCTTGGGTTAACTAGCAGTTATGTGCTGGTCTGGTAGTACAGTGGATGTCTGCTCTGTACACCAGGGCCAGTTTGCTAGAGCCTCTTTCTTCACAGATGTGTTTCAGTTCCATCTGCTCTGCAGCATGGGGAATGATTGTCCACTCCTCTGGATTGAAGCAGGCCATTTCATAACAGTTATTATAATTTCTCTCACCATTTTCACTTCTCTATCTATTATAAAGATAAATACTCAAATATTAAATTTCTGGACTTATTTCTGATGGCACTCAGAAAACAAACATGTATGAGAAAGAGTGAAAGACTTTGGAAATTATGCCCAGTTCTAAGTGAATCTTACCAGGCTTGTAAGTCAGTCCTTGTCTGGCTGGATACTTATTCATTCCTGGAGATATGGTCAATAGTCCTGATAGTGATGCTAATACATGTTGGCAATCATGCTGCCTAGGTTATATCAGCTTAGCACAGCTAAAAATCACATAAATGGTGGAGTGGTGGGTGGGGCCTAAATTGAGAAAATGCCTCCATGTGATCCTGCTATGGGGTATTTTCCTAATTAGTGATTGATGGGGGTAGAGGTCCAGTCCATTGTGGATGGTCCTTGGTTCTATAAGCAAGCAGGCTGAGCACAGGCACAGTAAACCACACTCCTCCAATGGCCTCTGCTTTCAGTTTCTGCCTCAAGGTTCCTGTCCTGATTTTCTTTAATGATGTACAGCGATGTGGAAGCATAAGACAAATAAACCCTTTCCTCCCCAACTTGCTTTTGGTCATGGTGTTTCATCACGGCAATAGTAACCCTAACTAGGACATTAACATATATGAGGAATTTATTATGTTTGACATAATGCTGTCTTCTCTCAGTTTTACAGAAGTTCAACAACAGACTTCTGGGGTTGGTTTATAGAACATTAAAGACATGGAATAGATTATGTGGTTTTTCTTTTTGCTAATTTTTGGTCTGTGTCCTTATGAGGAGTACTTCGTATTGTAGACAGAAACAACATGAATCAACAGTTAAGATTATTTTTGTTTTTGGGTGGTTTTGTATGAAGCTTTAAAATATCAGAAGATGATAAAGCAAAAATTTTTAATCCTGGACATTTCCCTCTAAGTACAGTTCAGTCTTTTTTGTTATGATTCCAAGAAATTACATGGCCTTCCTTATACAATACTAACAAAGGGAAAAGCCTGTCCTCATAAATACTTGAAAATACAAAGAGCCCAAATAAATTCAAGCAATGTAGTAAGTTCTATTTTACTGTAACTTAAAATAATTATGTACATATGTGTATTGACTGTATGAATATCTGTGTACCTTGTATGCATGCCTGGTGCCTATGGAGGCCAGAAGAGATCTGTTTTATTGTAACTTTAAAAAACTATGTGAATGTGTGTTTTGACTGTATGTGTCTTCATGTACCGTGTGTGTGCCTGATGCCTGCTGAGGACAGAAGAGGTCATTTGATCCCCTGGAACAGGAGTTACAGAAGGCTGTAAGCTGCCATGTGGAGTGTTGAGCATCCAGGTTCTGCAAAAGCAGCCAGTGTTCTTAACTGCTGAGCTTAGAGGTTTTCTCAGATATACACTTGTACAAAATGGCTTACGTTTTGCATAGAATTTACATATTAGAAATCTCATTTGTCTATTATTATTATGCAGATGTTTGTTCTCAGTATTTTGCACAGTGGATCTCTGAAGCTGACAAACCAGTCGTGTGTACGAAAGTCTACATGTGGATGTCTTTTGTCACCCCAAACTCAGTGTTTCTAAAACAGACGCATCTTTTAAAAGCTGATGCTTCCATGTCAGTGTATGAGAGTCATTCAATGGCCTGTCCTTGAGCCTCATATCTGCTTTTGATTTTTCTTTCTTTCCAACTCTATATTCAAGCCATTTTCATGTTACTATTTTTGAATGACCTTGGGGTTAATTTTTTAAATTTTTTTAAATTTCCATCCCATATCTCTAGTTTAAGGCAGGATAATACGCCCAAATTGTTGATACATCCTAACTGGTTCACTTTCCTCAGTCTTATTCCCCTGGCACAAACATGCAAAATACATGTCCCTGCATGGATACCCAAAAACCAACATGCCATCATTCCTCACTCTGGCAGCGGCGGCGTGCGCAGCAGCAGTAGAGCAGCAGCAGCAGCAGCAGCAGCAGCAGCAGCAGCGCAGCAGGGGAAACAGCAGTACCACACCCCCCTCCACACACACATCTTTAACTGTTCTAAGTTATGGTCAGATCAGTTGTCTTGAAGAACTCCCATCACTTCAGCAGACTGTTAACACCTCCAAGGGATGGTTGCTCTTGGTTTTAGAATGTGGTCTGAGCACAGTCAAATTGTGAAGGTGATTTACCTTTCGGTTTACTTGGTTGTGAATTCTTCTTCTGCCATGCCCCAGGCCTTTTGTATGTAGGAGAGTTATGTGTTCTTTATTAAGACTTTCATAGTAATGAACTCATTTTTTTTTAAAGGTATGGTACAGAACCCACTTGGGATTGTCCAAGACTACACTCTGCCTAAATCATACTGGCTATGTGAATGAGGTAATGGGTGCTACCACAGAGATCAAAACACTTTCAGTTGCTGAGGGGCTCTACATGGGCCATGGAAAGTTTGAGAAGTGATGCTTTTGCTTCACCCTAAACACATGCTTTATTCTTCACACTCCTTCCCTGCAGAGATCTGACATGAATGGAGTAGACAGTGCTTGGGTTTGGAAACAGAATTCCTCTATGTTTGATGCTAAAAATCAATACCAATGTTTGATAAAATTACGGTGCTTAAATTTTGTATGAGATAGCTGGTATAAAAGATCAGCTTGCTATTGACTAATGAGAGTGCCGTCTGATCAACCACTCAAATTCACTCAGTGAGGGTATCCATAACTGAGTGTGTGGGTGCTATCCATGGGCATTGTTTACCATTAGCATTCTTAACATCATTATGCATAAAATTTCGAGTACTTAGGTTTGATATT
This sequence comes from Mastomys natalensis, assembly GCA_021653895.1. Taxonomy (NCBI): domain Eukaryota; kingdom Metazoa; phylum Chordata; class Mammalia; order Rodentia; family Muridae; genus Mastomys; species Mastomys natalensis. Next base: position 28,415 of record JAJTUV010002039.1, read on the forward strand.
TATACTTAAAATACAAACCACTCTCTTTGGACACCAATCGCATTTATTTCCAGTTAAAAATTGACAGCTTTGACCAGTCAATGTTACAGCATATTTCTGGTGTTTTCTCTGACCCTCTGCCCTCTCAGATGTTGTGATAACACCTTTACTACCTCTGCTGTGCCATTTGTCACAGCCATTTGTCATATAGCCACCACTTGTGTGGTGAACAGTTTCTGTGTTCCTCACTGCATTCTGACCTCAGTGGTGTCCGGGAACCATGGTGGCCTTCTTCAGCATTGAATCTTTTAGTGAGTACCACTTAGCTTGCAGGACTCAGAATAGATGTTTGAGGTTGAATGAGCATTGCAACTGTATCTCTTGTTTAAGAATTAAGTTATTTATTTGTGCAGTCTGACAGCTGGTTTCTTTGCAAGTTGGGAAGTGGGTTTGCTAAGAGAATGGAAATTAATCTTAACACTTGTATTATTTGCTGAAGTTATATGACTTGAGTCATGGACATTTTTTCTATGATATGGTATGGTATGATATGATATGGGAAGACTTAATGACTTATGAGAATTGAAGAAGAATTACTAAAGTCAGAGTTAGAAATGGAGCTAATGCTGTTAGAGCTCTGAGTCCTGAAAGTCCCATGATTGTCTGGCTCAGTAGCTGGGGCTGTCACTACAGCTTTATACAGTTTCAGTATTGTTCTTTGAAATACTTTTGTCAAGGAGTCCTCAAATCTGGGAAAAGTCCTTTCCTTCCGGTGTTTGTGGGCGTGAAAGTGATCCCATAAGCCCCTAGGACAGACATATACGAAGTATGAGTATGTTTCTGTTAAGCCCTCATGGTTAACACTACATAGGAACCACTTCCGTTTTCGTATGTTACACTGAGCATGGAAAGAATGGTACCTGTCTTTATTCTATCTGCACTGGAATTTGAATTATTGGCATATCTCCAACATACTGGCATTTTAAGTCTGGTAAGCAAAGGCTTTGTTGCAGAGTAGAGCATTGAACCATTTGTTGTCAAATTTGTGGCCTGACATATCCGAAGGGCACTCAAGCATCTTTATGCCTGTTCTGGTAAAGCCAGTGTCACATGGCTTTGTGTATCTGTGAGATTCAAAATTGGCTGAAACATTTTATATTTTTGCTTAGAATGTAGGTTATGAATAGTACCTGTAGGTCTTCTGCAGAAGTAATTTTTGCCCTTAATGTACTATCTCTAAAACAAAATGACATATATTTAATATAGTTCTTTTCATCCCACAAAGGCACTGATTGGGTGTATTGTGCCATGACCACCTTCTTAAACTCAGTCTGACCACATGTGTGGTCTATTTATAGTTTGACCTCTGGCTTCTACTCTATTTGGGGCGTAATTCATCAGGGTTAGCTGAGGAGAAGAAGAGCAAAAGAGACACCATCCTAACCTTTGTATACTGTGGAGACCTGTCCTGTTCCAGTCCCCCTAACCTTTCTTAAGGAAAATTTTATAGCGTTTGCTAAATTTACTAACTGAACTGATATAAACGGTGAAATCTAGAGAACATTTGTATTCTTTGATGATAGTAGAAGAATAATTCACAGAGAATTGCTGGTTTTGATCTTTAACACTACTTAAAACTTTGATTGTGACACACCATAGCTTCCAGGATAAGTTTTTTGTTGTTGTTCTATTTTCTAAACTTATATATATGTAATTTATTTTATTTACTTATTTTTATTTTAATTGTTTTGTTTTCTTTTGTTCGTGAGGTTATAAAGGTAGAGGGCAGATATGAAGGATGAATGGGATTGGGTGCATGATGTGAAATTCACAAAGAATCATTAAAAAGTAAAAAAAATAAAATTTTGAATATTTGATTGGGAAGGTTCCTTTAGAGTTATTTTGAAATAAATTGTGAAATAAACTATAATAGGTCATAAAGCATCAACAAGGACCTAATACTTTAAGATATACATTGGGATATCTTAAAGCAGGGAAGGAAGCCACAAATGAATTCCTGTAACTAAGCCTGCAGTGAACTCACCTGTTGCCTGAACATGTACTACTGAGATGGAGCAACAAAATCCCATGAAAGCAACCATCACTCCCCTACTATTAAACTGAGATCTGAGCTTCCTGGGAATAAGTGAGAATACACTATTTAGAATGGGTAAATTCATTGTGGAACAAATTCAAAGTCAAATTGAGGAAAAAAGGAAAAATTTGCCCATAACTAGCCATCACTGGAATATGAACAATGTGAACCACAATTTGTACAAGATCAACGTGGTACAATCAATTGTCTTTCCATATGTTAGAAATAAGTCAAAATGATATTCTGGAAAATTCTATTCATACTAAAACATTTGAACAAATTTAAGAAAAGAGATGTGAAATTTATATGCAAACGTGTAGAGACCGTCGCAAACAGTGAAGGTCTAAGCAAATGGTAGATTATTTCATGTTCAGGGATGGAAAGCATCCTGTTGATAAAGTCACGTTTTTAAGTTGATCTACAGATTCAAGGCAATTAATCTCTATTGGAATTCCAACTGGCTTTCTTACAGAGATGCATAAGCTAATTCAAGAGTTTATATGGAAAAGGAGAGATTAATAATCCTCTAAATAATTTGGAGACCTGGAGAAAGAGCTCATACTCTTCGTTTTCAAAGTTTACTATGAAGCCCCCACAAACAAGTTATTGTGGTAGTTGGATCAGGATAGACAAAGAGTGAAGTTCCATCCCATTTATCATCCATTGTTTTTCAGCAAGAGTGTCAAGAATATTCCTCAGTAGAATCAGCTGTCTGATAAGAAATGCTAAGGAAGCTAGAGCACCCTGTCTCTCCATTTCTTTGATCGTTCCTTGTTCCTCTTCTGTGTTCCCTGCTTGCTCAAGTTTAGTTAGTGCCTTGTAGTCTCTCCTTGGTGTGCACTCTTGTGCTAGGAAGGTTTCCTGAGTTTGAATTCCTTGGACTTTGACGTAGGTCATCTTGCCAGGACCCATTGGTTGGAGAGGGTAGCCTTTCCAGCGTCAGCTGTCTTGCTCATATTGATTGTCCAGCCAGTACTCACTGGGAGCTCTGTTGAGTGATCCACATCAGCCAACATCTGGCTTCTGGCTCTACTGGGCAACTGTTATTTTCCTTTACTTCATTTCTCAGTGATGCCAAGACTATACAAGCTACAAGTGTGTGTGTGTGTGTGTGTGTGTGTGTGTGTGTGTGTATGTGTGTGTTGTACAAACCCACTTGTATTTTCAGATTCCAGAGGATTTTTTTAAACCTAATTTTGTTGTGAATATTGTATATGGGTTTTGATTTTGATCAAGTTGTTTTTGAACATAGATTTTGGGAAGATTTAGTATTCACTATTTAGGCTTCCATTCCTGCTTCTATCTTTTAGACAACTGAGATGAGATTTAAAAGGAACTGGCGTGGTAAGAGCAAAGAATAGCAGTGCCATTGAGAAAAAAAAATAAGTGCATCTTTGTAATCTTTTGAAATCCATTGCCTGGTGTAGGTCTTGGAATTAGTAAGCACCATGTCAAGTCTTGTTCACAAATACCAGGAGAAGCTGCAAGGATGAGGTATGACTGACCCCATACCTTGCCGCCTGGGTACCCTGAAGACTGTTCTGTTTTCATGTGCAGATCAGAAACATCTCTGGAGATTCCTTTTGCATCTCAGCATTTGTTGTTCCACACCTTGGTGTTGCAAGACTTCTGGAAATAAAATGTAGCTACCCTGATGGGTTTCTGAGTTCATTGTCTGTGCGCCTTATTGAATGTGCCGTGTTCTTAGGTGACCTTGTTTTCTGGGTCTGTGTCCCAAATACCTAAAGCTTTACAATTTCCTTTTTATTTCCTGCCCTAAACATTGCTTGTGGGTAAATAAATTCTGTACAGGTCTCTAGTCATGCCAGAACTTTCTGCTCTGATGGGGGAGAGGAAGCGAAACTGCCGGGGTGTTCCTGAGTTCTTTGTTTCTCGTTACTTTTGTTTATTCTACTGTGAGACAACACAAGGGTGTTAGTAAACAGAACTACTTACTTGTTAGAAGATAGACTTCCCCAAAGCTCTGGACTTGGAATCTACTTCCCCATAGCCTTAGGCCAGCAAAGGCTGTGCTAAATTCACTCACTCTGCTTCTTGTTTTATCTTCTTGGTTCTCTGGGTTTTGCCTTATTTTCTTGGAGAAATTGTATGATGGACGAAATGGAGGGGATGAAGTCAGCTGTCTGCCCAGAGGATTGGTTGCTGCTTTGACAAAATCCAGCAATACTTCAATTTCAAGTGAAGTTGGTTGGGAAATTCGATGTTCCTGTCACCGTCTCCTTTCAAATCCAGGGGATGTTTGGTGTTCTTGGATATTAGTCATGGGAGCAAATCATGAAATTACTTGGAAACTTTGCTTACTGGGTTCTAAATGTATGTGAAGATGTTTATGATACGTTTCTGGCTTGCACACTTGGATGTATTTTGTAACAGATTCCCTCAAGATATAAGGGGATGCAGTCAGCTTGTTGACTGCAGGAATCCCTCACAGTTGGGTGCATCAGACACTGCAGCTGTTTGGAGGGCTGGAGTGACCTTGTTAATGATCAGGAGTCCTCTCTCTAATACGGGTACCGGTCATGAACTCCATCCTGAAATAGTGTGGCTGTGGGAAGGGGATGTGTGAAGAACATAGATGGTCACATTTCATTTCAGCTGAAGAGGAAAAAAAAATAAACCCATACAAATGTGCACAGAAGAGTTGAATGAAGAGTGAGACTCTTAGCATGTCATGCTTGAGGTGATTGAAATATCTTCCGTTTTGGTATAACCATGGGAATGGCAGCACACAAACATATATGTGTGCATATATGATGGCTACCTTAATTTTAAATTAATGACGTTTCGGAATAAATCTGTATGTATTCATGACATGTAACAAATAAAAGATGATACTGGTTAAGTACACACAATATAAAATGTAAAAAGAAAGAAACCCCTAAGCTACCTCATTTCTTATACTTGCTCTTCTTAGGAATTATATACCAATAATGATATGCAGATTATATATATTTTTGTGAAAATTTAATCGCTGTTTCTACCACAAAGAACTGAACACATTTTTACTATCTAATAGTTTTGTATCCAGATCTGTGGGATTTAATGTGTCCCTCAGTGTGTTCGACACAGGATGGCCCCTGCGTGGAAAGATGCCTGGGTTACCATAGCAATGCCACTGTGGTTGTACTTTCTCAACCCTTAGCCTTAACGATATGCTGGTACCTAGAAGTCGCTCAGCACCTGTCAAAGCAATTGCTGCTGGAGACTCGAGAAGGAGCAGCAGCTGACGGTCAAGTGTGACCTCCCAGTGTCTGAGCGTGGCTGGGAAGACAGCAGGCAGACACATTTCTAGGACTGAAATGTTTTTAAAAAATGTTTTACACAAATCTAAATAAGAAAATAATTATCTATTTTATTTAACTTTTTATTGGTTCGTTGTGAATTTCACGTCATGCACCCTAATCCCACTCATCTCCGCATCCCTCCATATCTTCCCTCTGCCCTTGAAACCTCTCCTATGAGAGAAAATAAAAAATAAATCAACAACAACAACAACAACAACATCTCTCCTTGGAAGCTGTGGTGTGTCATGGGTCACAGTATACTCTTTTGCCCAAAGATCTTTATTTGCAATGTTTACTGCTGTGAGTTATTGCTCTGGTTTGTGGTGTCTGCCTTCTGCTACATTATCAATATTGGATTCTCACCGGATGTCTTGTTGTTTTCCCGTGTCATGGAGGCCCTGCAGCTTTGATCTGCAGGACCAGCTTCTTCACACACTCTAGTGGTTCACAAATGGGGTCGATGTTGGCTTGGGCTAGCTCAAAGCCCTGGATCTGGGCCTGGGTGGTAGCTGAGTTGGTCAGCCCACCATCTCTGCACCCACACCACTATCGATTTGAGTTAATCATGCTACATAAAACAGGGTGTTAAAGTAGGAGAAATAAGGAGAAATTTCAGGGAAACTTTTTATACTGTCATCTAATCTTTTCTGTAAATCCAAAACTATTTTAAAATGAAACAAAACAGTCTTACAAGTGTGTAATAATACCGTGAATACAATTTTGTCTTCTGTCTAAAATCTTCTGACTTTTATATTTTATTTTACATTTTAAATGATTGTTTTTATTTTGAATTCTTCCTCTCCCTCCCTCCCTCCCTTCCCCCCCCCCCCAGGATGATATATACCCCCAGTAGTGCAATGCCCGTTGAGTCCAGAAGAGGGAGCCAAACTTGGTTCCCTGTAAGAGTAGTATTTGCTCTTAACTACTAAATCATCTCATTTGTCCCTTATTGTGGCCTTTAAAAAGAATTAGTGGTTGTTTACTCTTCCTGAGAGTGAGTATGTTACAATTTATTTACCTGTTTGTTTAAAATAGGAAAGAGATTTTATCTGTATGTTGTACATATAAATGTGTAAGCATTTTATTTGTATATGTACATTTATGCATAAAGTAAATCGGTGTCTTTTGTAATGTATTCTTTTATGACATTGACTGTAACTAGGAAGAAGAAAAAGTCTAAAAACGAGTTGAAGTCTGCATGATGAACGAGTGGAAGTGATAAGTTGCTCTAACTGCTTTCCTGTTTGATGCCTTGGACCATGCTGGAGAGACATGGATTTTGGAAACGTCGAACGCTAATACATTTTCTTTTTACATTCCCTGCCTTTATGTCTTAAGCTGTTTGTGGATTAAAAATAGTAAGTTTTCTGTGTAGAGGAAACCTCTGAAATACTTAAAATTAGGTTATTAAAACAGTATGAATGGACCTTTGACAAAAACATTTTGTTTAGGAACAATGATGAATTTGGAGCTGGAGAGGTGGCTCAGCACGTAGCACATTGCTCGCACACCGAGCAGCACCACACACACACACACACACACACACACACACAAGAGAAGAGAGAGAGAGAGAGAGAGAGTGTCGTGATGAGGATCCAGTATTGAAAGTGCAGCAGCAGAGGCCAGAGGCCTCAAACCAGACCAATGACTCGTTGCAATAAACATTTGCAAGTAATGATTCGTGGATCCAAGGGTACACTGTGGACACACTGTGACACACTGACACACCAGAGCTTCTAAGGCAAGATTTTTTGGTTGTTAGCATGTAAAAAAATCTTTTCCCCCAAATAATTTTATTTTTTTTCTAAAATATTTTTAAAATAATGTTAATTTTTATCGAAAGTAGATTTTTTAATACAGTACATTCTGACCATGATTTCCTTTCCTCCGACTCTTCCCAGATTCTCCCTGTCTCCCCACCCACCCAAATCCACACCCTTTCTTTCTCTCTCTCATTCAAAAATAAACAAACAAAACAGAACAGAAAAAAAACCTAACAAAAGAGTGGTGGGGAAAAAGTACAAGAAACATTCAGACAGACACAGGGACACACACTCAAACACACAGAAATCCACAAGACCACTGACTGGGAAACCATAATATATTAGTTGATAGTAAGTCATTTTATTAGCGGCTATGAAAACAGAATAACTATGTTAATCTTCTCTCCCTAGCCTAAATCACTTTTCTTCAACACTGAATGGGCAGATAGCTATAAGAAGCATGCAGTGAGGAGGCTATAGAGAACAGCAAACTAGTTCATATTTTAGAAGGTTGGAAGAAAGGATCCGATGTTCTCATCATAAAGAAATGATAATGTTTAAGCATGTATAAATCTATTAAATATCACATGGCACATTGCAAATATACATATTAGCATAATCTATATATATATATGGTTATTGTAAACATTAAAAGATAACTCTTAAAGAAGGTAAGTTTAGTTAAAAATGAAGTGAAATTCACTGTGGACTTTAAGACCTGGTGGAACATGAGGAATTAAAATTGCTTTGGCTCTGAATGCTCACATACCTGGCCAGGTGTGGGATGCATCACGCTCCGTGGGGGAGAGGCAATTCTGTCTCCTGGTTTGGTTTATCTTGGAATAGTTCCTGAGAGACTGCCCTTAGAGCTGAGTTGTGTGTTCTTTACCCATGACTGCAGATGCCAGACATGCTGTGATCTTGGGCTGTGGTGCTCATTAACTAGGGCCGGATGACTGTCAAGCTTCATAGCTTCTTCCTACATGACAGTGGCAGAGGATTGTCTCCGGTCTGGTTTGTGTGTGTGTGTGTGTGTGTGTGTGTGTGTCTCTTTGCACCAAGAATGTATATAATTTGAGATATTATCTCCTTTATGTTTCTTTCACTCACCTTTTAAAATCTTTGTGGAACATTTTAAGGGTACTTGTTAGGAGTTTCATGCAAGCATAGAATGTATTTCAATTATATTCACCCATTTTCTTCCTCCAACACCTCCTGCATCTCTGCAACCTTTCTTACAGCCCTCCCACTAAATGCCTTTTTTGTCTGTTTTGCTTTGTTGTTATTGTTTGGTTTAACTCACTTTGTCCAGTTTGTACTGCCCTTGTGTGCACAAGGGTAAGGCCGTTCTCTGGAGCATGGAAGAAAATGGACTCCCTCCTCTAGCAGTCATCAACTGTCAATCATTCCTCAGCTTGGGGTTGGGGGATCATGAGTCCCTGTCTCATACATCATGGAATGTTGCCTGGATCGATTTTGTGCAGACAACGACAGCTGCTGTGTGTTCATGAGCACAGGAGTCCTGGCATTTCTAGAAGATACCATATTGTTGCAGTCCTCTAGATCTTTGGCCCTTACACACACACACACACACACACACACACACACACACACACACACCTTACATATATGAAGTTTATACAATAGTAGGTTTCTATATTGATTATTCAAATACTTTTAGTGTCCTGGCTAGTATTTGTCAGGTTGACACAAGCCAGAGTCATTAGGAAATCTGAAAACCCAATTGACAAAATGCACCCCCCTAACCCCACCAGATTGGCCTGTGAGTGGCATATTGTTGAGAAATGATTGCTCTTCGAGGGGCTCAGCCCCAGTGGGCAGATGGTCCTGAGCTCTATAAGAAAGCAGGCTGAGCAAGCCAGGAGGAACAAGCCTGTAGTGCCTTCCTTCATGGCCTCGCTTCAGTTCTGGCCTCCAGGTTTCTGCCTTGAGTTCTGCCCTGGTTTCTTTCCATGGGTGGACTGTGATGTGGAAGTGTAGGCCAAATAAGACCTTTCTTCCCCAAGTTGCTTTTGGTCATGGTGTTTTCTCAGCAATAGTAACTCCAAGACTCTTACTGCTTGTTATTCCTCCTATGGGGTTGCGATCCCCTTTAGTCCCTTCAGTCCTTCCCCTAGCTCTTCCATTGGGGTCCCTGGGCTCAGTCCAATGGTTGGCTGTGAGCTTCCACATCTGTATTGATCAGGCTATGGTAGAACCTTTCAGAGAACAGCCATACCAGGCTTCTGTTGGCAAGCACTTCTTGCCATCGGCAATAGTGTCAGGGTTTGGTGTCTGCAGATGGGATGGATCCCAGGTGGGGCTGTCTCTGGATGGCCTTTCCTTCAGTCTCTGCTCCATTTGTTGTCCCTGCATTTCCTTTAGACAGTATCAATTCTGGGGTAAAATTTTTGAGATGGGTGGGTGGCCCCATCCCTCAACTGGGGACAGTGCCTATGTACTGAAGGTAGTCTCTACAGGTTCTGTCTCCCCTCTGTTGGATATTTCGTCTAATGTGACTATATTTTAAATTGCTTGCCAGTAAAATGGCTTTAGCCTCTCTCCATCCATAGACTAAGTCTGAATGACTAGAAACGCAGGTGCTGTTTTTATCTTTGATTTTGGGGCACCCTTGGCAGGGCATTGCTTACATAGTGGGCAGAACGTGGCAAACAGTCTTGGACTGTGAGAAGAAGAGTAGCTCATGATCTGAATGTTTGAGATGTTTCTGAGCAGAGTGTTTATTTGTATCTGTTAGAATCAGAGTCTACAGTGTTTATAACGCGAGACCTTTATTCATCCTCTTTTTCCTTTGACAAATGTTTCCAATCTCCAGGACTTAAGATGAGTCTTTGCAGAGTTCAGTGTTATTCCCAAAATTCCTAGTTCTGCAGGCATATATAAAAAAAAAACCTAGTTGAATGTGCTACTTTTTTCTGTAGTAGCTGAACTCACAACCAAAACAGAACTAAAGCCTCAGACCAATGGTGTCTTCATTGACCAGAATACAATCCTGCTACTCTCTGAGAATCTGTAGTTTCAGATAATCAATGCTAAAATGAGGCTTCTTGTCAAGAGCGTATTGCATTTGCCTTTTGTGTAAGACTTGGTAGGAAAGAATTAATTGTATCGTTTTGATGAAGGTAACATACTATAGTTTTATTTTTGCTTGTTTGTTCTTTTGGTTTTGTTTTACTTTGCTTACAGCTATTAACCAGCCAACCAACCAAACAACCAAATCCTGCCCGATGCCAAAATCACTTAGGATTAGGGACTGAGGTATGAGAGAGCTGTACCAATAGTCCTAGTGCAGCCTCTGTCTTCACACAGCTTGTGCACACTCACCAGGGAGCTGTCCTCACCTTCTTGTCTTGCTCACTGTTGCTCACTGATTCTCAGGGACCATAGTGGTGGGGAAGCTTGGGACTTGTGAAAATGCTGTGACTTTTGAGGACAGATAAGGGAGCTGATTTTAGAGGCGAGCTCTCTCAGGCTGAGGGTAGGACTGAGGCACGAGAAAGGTTGTATGTGGAACTTCCCCTGGGAGCACATTTCCTCTGTTTCTGACTTATTCCAAGTATTTTCAGAATTACAGTCATATTGAATTCGGACAGTGGATCATCTAGGTTCAGATTTTTGTCTAAGAAGTGCACGGTTACTGTGACTTGTGCAAGTTCCCAGGCTTAATCATGACAGTATGCATGCACTTAGAGTCTAGAAATCGTTCTCCTAGTTTTTCTTGTTAGACCTCGTGAAACTGGAGAGAAGTTTTGTAAACAACCTTGTATCCTATGTGTGATGAAGAGCAAGTGAGGGTTTCAGCATGGACAGAGCTTTGCAATGAAAATCTATATTAGATTTCTATACAAGGAAAAAAAGAAACTTTGCTTCTGTGATAGTTTGAATAAAAATGCCTCCTGTTGGTTCATATATTTAAATGCTTAGTGAGTAGCACTATTTGAAAGGATTAGGTGGTGTGGTTTTGTTGGAGGAGGTGTGTCACTGGGGGTTTCAGAATCCCAAGACAGGCCCAATGGCAGTTTTCTCACTGTCCTGGGTCCCTCTCCTCAAAGCCACACTCACCTCTATACAATGACCATTCCAAAAGCCAATGCTACTACTCATTTTGCTGATCATCATGATCTGTTTCGTGTGTGTGGTGTGTGTTTTCTGTTTTTTGTGATTTTTTTTTTGTGTTGTTTTTGTTTTGTTTTTGCATGAGAAACTACCCACCATCTCAGGGTTTGAAACCACAACAGCATTTCTTTGTTTATGATTCTGCCATCTGAGTCCCTTCGTGGTGAGAATGGCTCATGTCTTCGGCACATGCCATCTGCTGGGACTAGATTATCTTAGTGACTTTCTTGCTCAAGGCTGGAGTCTCAGCTGCACAGCTGCAGCATCTGGGGCTGGCCAGTCATGTCTGTCCCTCCTTGTGGCTTCTCCTGTGACTCAGGCTTCTTCCCAGAGTGCTGGCTCTGTGTCTTTTCACATAGCTGATGAGTTTCTAAAGAGATTAGTTTGTTTTTAAATAAATGTAATTGTATCATCCCCTTCCTCTAACCTAGCCCATGTCTTGACCTCTGCTCCTTTCAAATTCATGTCCTCTTTTTCTTTAACTATTTTTGTTAGACATACATACACATCTATAGGAACAATGCATTTATAATATGTATGTAAAACCTGCTGTGTCTTTTTAGTGTTGCTTGTTGATGTTTTGCATCTGACCCCTTCACACTGGATAACCAATCAAAGGGCCCGTCCTGGGGAAGACTAATTCCTCCTCTCTCAGTCGTCCTTTACTGCCTACAGCTCTTCACTGAGGGATGGGTCCCATTCATGTGGACATGCGGCGATGTTTTCATTTCTCTTGATTTTTTTTTTTTTCCTGAATGATAACAATGCTACTAGGCATTCTTTCCATCTGAACCTGGAGATTCTAGAATGTTCCTTTAGCTAAGTCTTTTGGCCAAAATGGTCACAGGGCCTTGGATTCAAGGGGAAAGGAGCCATCAGTAGCAGAACTAGAAAGCATTTATTGTTTCTTTTCATTGTACTTGGGTATAATCTCAGATTCTGTGTGAGGATTTCCTTTCTTTTTCTCTCTCTCTTTTTAGGCTGGGGATGGAACCCAGAGCCTAAAAATCTCAGATTTTCCTGCTCTAGGCAGCCTATAGTAGATTTGATACTCTTCACTTCAATGTGCATTTCTTGGAGCAGTCGTGATTCACTCATGGATGCATTCCCAAGAGACCAGGTTATAAAACCAACAGCAGCAACAAGACCGAACCCCACATGAGAGCAAAAGCATGTCTGCGCGTGCATTTGTAGACCAGGAATTGTAGAGTAAGGTCACCATCTCTTCCCCAGAGAGTTCATCTCTTGCCTGTAATCTCTCTCCTCTTCTGTCAGCTATGGATGAGTCCCTTCCCTGTAACAGTCTGCTCACTGTTCCTTCCACTTTCTGGTTCCTGAGATCTGCCCTTGTGTGTTATGTTCGTTGTTGAACATTCGGTAATGGGTTTTGGCTGTTGCAGTCAGAAACTGGCTAGTTTTATGGCAACTTGATACAAGCTAGAGTCATTGGAGTTGAGGAAATTCCTCCATAAGATGGGTCTGTAGGCAAGCCTGCAGGGCATTTTCTTAATTAGCGATTGATGGGAGAGGGCTGAGCAAGCCACGGGACGCAAGCCAGTAAGCAGCACTCCTCCATAGCCTCTGCATCAGCTCCTGCTCCAGCTTCTTACTCTGATGATGAACAGTGGTTTGGAACTCTAAGCCCAATAAAACCTTTTCCTTCCTGCCTTCCTTTTGGTTGTAGTATTTCATTACAGCAATAGCAATCCTAACTAGGACAGAAATTGGTACCAGGGCAGTGGGGTATTGCTGTGACAGACCCATTAATTTTGTTTTGTAGAGGAATGTGTAAGCACTTTGGAACTTTGGGCTAGAAAAGCCATCCAGAGCTCAGGAAGCTGCCCCGTAGGAGCTTGGAGGATGTGAGTGTTGAGGCAGTGCAGACAATGGAAGCCTTGCTAAGGAAGTTTCCCAGAGAAGTCTGAAGACTTTTCCAGGGCGTTTGTTGTTTTGAATTAAGAGGCTGTGGTTTTAGTTAGCTGTGGCTCAAGAGTCACCCACGGTTAACAAGAAGCCAGCACCGTTGAAGGGAAGACTTTGTGTTACTGACACAATAGATGCTGGTCAACTGGAACTGAGAAATCAATGGTACCAAGAGACCAGCATCAGTGAGGTTGTCTTTAGTCATGATCTATTGCTGTGAAGAAACACCATGTCTACAACTCTTAAAAAGGAGAGTGTTTAATTGGGGCTGGCTTATAGTTCAGAGGTTTAGTTCATCATCATGGTGGAAAGCATGGGGATGCAGGCAGAGGTGATGCTGGAGATGTAGCTGAGAGATCTACATCTGAATCAGCAGGCAGCAGGAAAAAGGACGCAGAACGGGCTTGGCATCTAAAACCTCAAGGGCTCACCACCACCACCACATATACACACACACACACATCCACACACACACACACAACACACACACACACATCACTCCTCATACTCCAATAAGGCCACACCTACTTCAATAAGGCCACACCTCCGATAATGCCATTCCTTCCTTATGAGTCTATAGGGGCCATTTTCATTCAAACCACCACAGAAGTGAAATCTTCTTGGAAGCTTTTCCTCAGCCATTGTGCAGGAGCTGTGCCTCAGAAGCAGGCATGGCTGAACATGGTAGTGTTAAGAGTCACCCACATGGTACTGGTGTTGGAGGCATGGATGCATCACAGAGAGCATCTGAGGCTTGGCCTTAGATTGTGAAGGGCACTCAGTGCAGTGAAGTAGTCAGCGAAAGTTAGGTGCCATGAGACCTAGAGAGGATACTGGTTAAAGTGCGGCCCAGTTATAGCAGAAGACCCCGGCACTTTGGAGATTATAGTACCATGGGATGACCACCAAGAATAGCAGCAGTGGTAGAGTGGAGCTGCTGGAGCTTAGAAGACAAGCTGTGTGTGCTGAAGAGGGCAGAGCTAGAGACATGACCCAAGCCCTTTGGAGGAGCTTCGAAGATCATAAATGAGTCACAGACATGGACATTTAGTTATTTACACTTTTGGAGTTTGCTTTTGCTTTGTTGTGTTTGTGACTGTGCCCTGTTCTTCCCTCTTGAAGTCAGAAAATATTTAATTTATAATACTGTGGTACTTTTTTTTTGAGACAGGGTTTCTCTGTATAGCCTTGGCTGTCCTGGAATTGATTTTGAAGACCAGGCTGGCTTTGAACTCACAGTGATCCACTTGCCCTCTGCCTCCTAAGTGCTGGGATTAAAGGATGTGCCACCAATACCTTGACTGTGAGACCTTTTAAGTTTGTAAAATGTTTTCTATTGTGATACTTTTATTAATGTGTGATCTTGAGGATGAACAAGAAAGGAAAGGTTGTAGCTTAATGTGATGTGTTTGTGTGTTAGGCTGACAAGGGGTCAGCTGTGCTTCCTGGTTTCATGTGAGCTTAACACAAGCAAAAGTCATTGGAGAGGGGAGAGCCTCAGCTGTCAAATGTCTCCATAAGACTGGGATGCAGCCACGCAGTCAAACCTCTTGATATTATCTTGATTAATGATTGATGGGGAGGGCCCAGCACCTTGTGGGTGGAGCCACCACTGGTCTGGAGGTCCTGGGTTCTATAAGACATGCGACTGAAGAAGCATTGTAGAGCAAGTCAGTAGGCAGCACTCTTCCACGGCCTCTGCATCAGCTCCTGCCTCCGGGTTCCTGCCCTGTTTGAGTTCCTATGGTTTCCTTGATGAACAGTGAGTGACATGGAAGTGTAAGCTGAATAAACCCTTTCCTCCCCAGCTTTGTTTGGTCATGGTGTTCCATTGCAACAATGGTAGCCCTAACTAGGACAGGTTATGTATTTACTGAGGACTGAGAACCATGATTAGATTTCTTTGTGTATAGGTTTTCTTTCTTTCTTTTGTTCTTTTTCTTTCATGAAGTCCACATTTACCTATTCTTTCTTGCCTTTCAGGTTTTAATTAGACCTATTAATAATAATTCATAAAACCCACATGTTTCCTAGATATACCTTCAAAGAGAAAGGGCCCTCTGTATGGGTACATCTGGGCTTTGACAGTTCAGACAAGGTCTGGGGAAGCTGCAGCCTTGAGGCCTACAGTATTTCAGGCCAGTTTTGCCAGCCATTGATACAGCCACCAAGCCAGTAAAGGCTGAGTTATCAACTCCATTATGAGCATGCATAACTGCAGGAAAAAACATTACTTTAGCATAATGGATGGGAGGCAATCATGGGTCTTTTCTTCTTCCGGCGGAAGCATGAAGTTTATAGCTTGCCATTTTTAATGAAACTGAGTTAAACTTTCATGTAAATTATAAAGAGGTAGAAGAAATCTGTGGGAAAAGTGTTTGAAATCAGGCAGGTGTTATTAATAGCTGGACATGAGACAAACAAAGGGCTCAGCAGGGGCTTCTGGCCAACAAGTTGCAAAACCAGCCTGGTCCCATATATAAATAAGGAAGCCTTAACAACACAACCAATTAAGATGGAAGGTACACACATATTGACTAGTATGGAGCAGGGAACATACCAGGGTGTCATTTGTTTTCACTAGCAGCTTATGAGCTTTGCAAACTGTTTATGGGTGTGCTATTTCTAGTAACTCATTGAGCCATCCAAGGAGTTTTTATAAATAGCTCCTGATCATATACAGGGTTTTATTATAGTGCTAGAGAAGTGGACTGCATGTCATGATCCCAACAGGTCTCCATTAGCTTTCAAAAAGACTGTGTAGAAAGAGTTTTGTAGTTGAACCCAGTCCTTGACTCAGGTGGACAGTTCTTGGACATTGTCTCTGAAGAGTGACAGCTGTGAGCAGGGGGTGACGATGAGGTGGTTGCTGATGTATGCTTTCCATGCCTGTCCTTGTCTGATGCTGAGACAGGGACCACATTTCCGGAATGTGCTACTTCTGTCATCAGACTCTACAAGATGACTGTAATGTTTAAAGGAATGACATTTTGCTTAGAAGATAAACTGTGAAACTCTCACATACTTCTTGGACACATTTCTAAATGTGCTGTCTATGCTCTGCGTGTCAGTGGGTGCGTTTGGATTCAGTTGGTAGCTTCTGTATTAGATGCCCTCTCTTTGAAAAATGACAGGGGGCGTCCTATTCCCCCAACCCCTATGTATTCTCTGCCAGAGACTAGGGAGGGTTTGTACATTTGGTAACTCTGTAGATGTTTGGAGACTGAAATTAATTAGGTGCCGTTCTATCAGATGGGGTAAATCTGAAATAAGAAGCAACGAAAGTCAACACTTTATCCAACATTCAAATAGGTTTTAATTCAATATACAAAACCAAAAGAGAATGTGATATTGAGAGAAGAGAAGTGTTTGGGGAGGAGCAGGGAGGGCAAGTTGGAGGGAGGTAGTAGATTTGATCAAGACACATTGTCTCTATATAAGAATAATTCAAAGAATACATATTAAAAACATATCAGTAACATCTGAAAAACTGATTTAATACACAGTTCAAGTTACTATTCCCCCCCCCCGCCCCCGAATGTTAGTACTGTTAAAGGTCTTGTTCTTCATAGAGTTTTAGAATTCATGAGGGTTATGTGAGCTAGAAAATTCGTAGAATCTAAACTTTGGTTCTGCCAGACTTATGTAAGGAAGGAAGGAAGTGAGTGGATAATACGAAGTTAGCTTAAACCATGAGGGACTGAAATGCTGATAAACTTGAACTTCAAACTTCAGAGATTGGGGAATCAGTTCTGGGTTTGCTAAATTTGTGACCTTTACTTTCCCTAGTAAATTATATTTCTTCTTCTTCTTCATAAGGTAATTGTAGCAGTTAACTTAACATTAGTTGAAAGGCACCTTTTAAGCTCTTAAACTGTATATATAAGCTTATAATTATGGGGTCGTATTACTAACCATTCCTTCAAAGTCATTCATGTAGACATGTTGAGAAATGATCTTACTGGGATTGTCTGACTCCTACTACTCTTCCTTTTAGAAAACAAACATCAGTGTTGCTCATGATTTTTATTTATTCCACTTAAAATAAATCAAGAATCAACTTTGCCCAGGAAGTAGAGCCTGCAAATTTCCCAGGTGTGGGTAACCCAAACTGCTGTGTTGTTATTCGGGAAAGTCTCTTCATTGTAGATCTGGCCTGAGCATAGCAAGCCAAGTGGCTGTTAGTCTGTAGTGTATTATCTGGTGGGTTTTGTGAAATGAAGGAGTGCTTTTCCTACCACTAACATGTTGTTTAGAACATAGCCCAGCAGACCATATTCCTAGGTAGTTTGGGTTGCATGACTATTAACTAAGAAACTGAATTGTTTTTATAGAATGCTGGTTCAGTGTTAACTTTCCACAGCCCTGCAAAAGGAGGTCAAAGGGGAGGCTGACTGAAGGGCCTCACTGGTGTGGAAGACATGACCTTTTCCTTCACAGCTAGAGAGCCTGGCAGCAAAAGGAAGGGAAACACAAAACCAAGTTCAGTAGTGAGATCAAACAGAGGCTTGTGTGTGTGTGTGTGTGTTTTTAATTTAAATTAAAATGGCTTCACATTGCCAAGGGTTGCAGCTCACAGAAAGGAAAAGACTGGAGACCCGAAAGAAGAGCATAAGTTAAGATCTGGAGTCCTTGTGAGAGAAAGGTAGACAGGGCTTTGGAAAAGCTGAAGGGAGTCACTGTAGAGGAGGAAGGAACCTGTTCTTAGGAGTTGAGGAGGAAGGAGAGAGGAAGAGAGCGAGAGCTGCAAGGAGACAGGGAGGAGATTCTGAAGTGAAGAGGAATAACCAGAAAGTTCACTGTTGATGTTACAAGGGCCAGGAGACTGCAAGTGAATGGTTAGCTTCAAGACCAAACCACTGCTATTTGTAGATCAAAGTGATTAGAGAAGAAATGAAAATGTATGTAGGTGACCCACCTGAGGGTGGACGGGAGAGGTGAGAACACCGAACATGAGGTGGGGGATTAACTTGGTGGTTGTGTGGTAATATTTGGAACAGTGGTATAATCCTTAAATTCAGATCATTTTGTACGTCCTTCTAAATGTAATATTTTGCTCCTTGTTTAGAAATACTCATTTGTTGTAAAGTCTTGCTTTCTTAGGTCTCATGTTTTACTGAGGGGATCGAAGATGTTGAGTGCGAAGGACGTGGCGTCTGGAGCATTCATGCTTGAGGAAAGGTTCGTTGGAAGAGAGGAGAGGGACAGAAGGGGAGGAAAGACAGGAAGAACGAAGGAGGAGAGGGTTATTTTAGGGAATGTGGGCAGTGATGTTTTCAATGAGAAAGACCGAGGTCTGAGTGAAGATTTCAGAAGATGAGAGGGAGAGGGTGTTCTTGGAGCTGAGGAGGAGACGTCTCTGTGGGTGGAACGGTAAAGAGGCTGTTGGATAGGTTGACTCTGTGAGGCCATAGTGCTAGGAACCTGAGCTCAGAGACCACGGTGTGGAATGCGACAGTATAGGTTCTTGTCAGACTAGATAGGAAGATAAAGTGGAGAGATGTAAACAGGAAAGAAAAGAGCATCAGTTACTAAAGGCTAGAGATCTGGGCTAGAAGGAGTAAGCAGAGGAATACTGAAAAAGGAGAACCAGGATCATGACAGAAACCTGGGCGACTGTGTGATAGCCAAATGAAGAAAGTATTTCAAAGGCAGGAAGTGTTCCTGTCCTTCTGTGCTTCCTGTAAGGCAGGAAGACCAGGCTGGGAACCACAGGTTGGACCTATCGAAGCCTCCATCACAGGTGACTGGAGCAGCTGTGAGCTTAATAAAGAAACGAAGAAATGAGACAATGAGTTGAGGTGACCACCCCTTCCAAGGAGGGTGGGTTACTGTGACAACAAGAGAGAAGGTTTGCATTGCTGATGGGCTAGCCATAGCTAGCAAACGACTGTCACGAACCAACAAACTCTGCTTGTTGCATTTGTCACCTTCAAGTGTTCACAGATTCACAGGGAGGACTCCAGCAAAGTGGTACCAGCTGGACAGATCACACTGACAGAGCAGGAACTCCACAGCACCTGTGGTTGCCTGGATACGGCCCACAGGAGTCAGTATCTTAGCATAGAATGGTATCTATAGACTAATGATAGCTTTTTGGAGAAGGAGAGTCAGTTTTCTTTAAGGATGTGACTTGACCATGATCAATTGGACAGCCTTGTTGTAGAAGTATATGGATCATACAAAAGAAGTCAATGTGTTATTAAATTGAAAAAAATTAGAGAGGATAGGAAGTTAGGTAGGTGGATTGCGAAGGAATTAAGACAAGGAGTTGGAGGTGAATGTGTTTAAAAGGTTGTATGCTATTCTTGACGAGTAAATAAAGGTGTTTATTTTTAAAAAAATGAATTGATAGGTTGAAGCAGGGGAGATAGGTACTGTCTGACCTAGTCCCAGCACTTGGGAGGTAGAAGCCGGAGGACCATGAGTTGCAAATCAGTCTGAGATGCATATCTGCTTATTGAAGTCCTGTCTAAATAAGTAAGTAAATAAATATAGGCAAGAAAAATTAAAGCCCAAACCGCTTAAGGAGTCTCGAGACATTACTCAATTAGTTTGACCATTTTTATTAGAATATGTGATAAAAACCAGAGTTGTAGGCCTCCCGAACAGCCAGTCTAGAGAAGATACTAAGTGTAGTTGTTTGAGTTGAGTGGTAAACACACACAGCTTTGGAAATACAACCATGCCCTGATCCCAGAAATCTGTGTTTGTCTTGCTCATTGTCACAAGTAACTTGCAGGTCTGCTTTAAAGTTCATGACCTTGGGAAGGACAGTAATCCTGGGTCCTGTGGGTGGGTGGAACCTAAGCAAGTCATTTCCATCTTTACAATGGAAGAAGGAAGGCGGAAGAGGTTGGAGATGAGGCTGTGTGATGGACTCTACCTAATATTGCCAGCCTTGAAGATAGACTAAGGACGCCATCCTCCGTCCTTAATGCCGAGGCCACTGGAGGCTAGGAATAGCCCTGAGTGACAGCCAGAGGATGGGGATGACAGCCCTGGGGCCACATGGAAAGTGTTTCTTGTGGAGATTTCAGTAAGGATTTCTGCCATCAGCAGCTGGATGTCAGCCTGGATGGATTTATACTGAACTCTGACCCACAGAAACGCAAGGGATCAGGAGAGCTTGCCCTGCTTGAGAAGGCGCAGCTGAAAACTAGCACAAGTGAGCCGAGAGGCCGCGTGTCGTGGAAGGTTGTCATTTAAAAGAATGACTCAGCAGCAAAAAGTCAGTGGCATTTTCTTGAAAACAACAGGGTGATCTTGCCATTTCAAGGAACACAACTGACAGCATTTAGAATTCGGAAAAAGCCTGTGTTGGCACCGTGGGTGTGATAGCTTGCCAGTACTAAAGACTTGAATGGATTGGCGGTTAGATTAACAAGTGCGATATTTTGATGTTTCAAAAGACATGTCAACATTTGCACAACTCTGTGAGCCTATCGTTTCCAGAAACCCAGTACATACGTTTTAAAGTCGTTCACTTTCCAACCATCTATTTGGAGTGGAAGGCCGAGAAGTGGGTTGCAATGGGGCAGAGGAGATAGAAAGTGTCTCAGAAAAATTCTAGATTGCCACACACCTCTAAGAAACTATCATCACGCTTCGAGTTTTGGAGATGGTATCAAAAGAGAATATTTGCTATTGTCTGAAAAAGGATATATTTGTATGAAGCTGGGCTTCCTCTGGGTCAGGATCATTTCAGCATAAAACAGGTAAGAGAATCTACTACTGCAAAATTATGAAACAATAGCAGTCTTCTTATATGAAGTTATTATATAATGACTGATTTTAAGTTTTCTCTTTTCAAAAAACCCTCCTCAGTTGTATGAGATTGGTGGTGGTGCAGAGATGGCTCAGTGGTTATAAGCACGTGCTGATCTGTCAGATGACCTGAGTTCCCTTCCCTGCACCAATTTAGGAAGCTCACACCCACCTGTACCCAGCGCCAGGGATTCTGACCCCCTCTTCTGTCCTCTGAGGGTAGTGCACACACATGACATACATTCACAGAAACATGCACACATAACAAAACAACAACAAAAATCTCTTCTTAATTGTGATTACCTTCTTTAAAGATTAATTTTTAATTTATACAGATGCGTGCTTGCCTGAATGTACATATATGCGCCTTGTACATGCCTTGTGTCTGCGGAGACCACAGGGGGCTGTTGGATTCCCTGGAACTGGAAGTACAGAGAGTTGTAAGCTGCCATGCGGATGTTGATATGGAATTCAGATCCTCTGCAAGAGCAATGAGTGCCATCTTCTGCTCCTCAGTTGGGATTTCTAAAATGATAAATATTAATAGATATAATTGTGATTCTAGAAGCTTTAAGGCAGCGAGTGGTTCTCACCCATGGGTAGTGACCCCTTTGCAAGAGTTGACAGACTCTTTCACGGGTGTCACATGTCAGATATCCTGCATATCAGATATTTACATTATAATTCATAACAGTAGCAAAATGATGGCTATGAAGTAGCAACAAAATAATGGTTGGGGTCATGGTTCCACAACACGGGGAACTGTATTAAATAAAGGGTTGCAGCATTGGGAAGGCTGAGAACCACGGCTCTGAGGCCAAGTTTTTTAAGGAGAGTTCTTCTAGAAAGTACTTTAAAAGTGACAATGAATATCAAAATTATTGTCCTGGAAAAATATTCAGCCACATTTTCCAGCACAAAGTAGATCATAAAGCTCTGTGATTAGCATGTCCTTATTAAACCTCTTATTTTCATATTAACTTTTATTATGGGTAGATAAGTGACCATGTAACTAAGCTTTAGTGACTTTTCCAGTGATTTTGTTTTCTGCTTAATAGTTATGAGTAAGCCCTCCTTGTAAGATAGTATTAAACTGGCTGTGTTTATGAAAGTATCCTAAATCATCCAAGACCATAGCACAATTCTGAGCCTTATGGCACACACAGTCTCTCATGACCTAAACCCTGTAGTTGGTGTCTACTTGTGGGCATCTTTATTGTCTTTGAGTTCATTTCTAAGTGTCAGATTCACTTTCCTGATTTAGTTCATGTGATTCTGCAAGTTAAAGCCTGCAATCATCTAGGGCAGTGTCTTTCCAATAAGGCAGAGATAATAGTAGACTTACCTCAAAGGATACTGCAGGATTAAGGGAGATAAAACTCAGAAACACTCCCAACCGAAGTGCAGGACAAGAACGTGTGATGACAGCTAATAGCATCTAGAAGAGCGCTCAGTAAGCCCAGACAATAGCTCTTACAGAGACTTTCCCAGAAGGTCCCTTGTTGCTTATTCCTGCACTTCTCTCAGCTGTCATTCAAAGGCTCTTCCTTTCAGAGCTGGGACCTGCTTTTCCATCGATACTTGATCTTGATGAAGGCATGTGAAAATATTCTGTGTTCAGAGTGTTTGTTACTCTGATCTTAGGTAAACAGAACCACCTTTATGATTCTTCAGTTTTTCCTTTTCCCTCCCTCCCTCCCTCCCTCCCTCCCTCCCTCCTCCTCCCTCCCTCCCTCCCTCCTTCCCTGCCTCTCTCCTCCTTCCCTTCCTGGCTTCTGGTCCTGCCTACATGAGGCATAAAGGCCTACCCTGAATGTGGGAAACACTATTCAGGAGCTCGCGTCTGGGCTAAAAGAAAAAGGGCAAGCAAGCTGAGGACCAGTTTCCTATTCCTGACTGAGGATGCACAGGCAGAGAGTTCAGCTTCTAAGAAAGCTGTAAAAGTATGTTCCTAAGTCTTTATTATACAATGTCATATATGCAGAAATCAGAAGCTAAGGTCACAAAAGGTATCACATGGGCTTTACACTTACAAATGCCATCCGTAACCATAGCATTAGGACCTACCTGCTCTTTAGCATACTAAAAATTATAATTTATAGCTTTAGAAAATTTATGATAGAAAACTCCCAAATTGTAAGATTATTTTCTTTTAAAAGAGAAATGCAATAAATGGATTTTAGCAACCAGAATAATAATTTGGATGCATTTAGTATGTTATTGAACACTACTTTTATGTATTCATTTTATCAATGGAGTTGCCCAGAAACCCTATTAGGCCTCCTACTAAGTTGACCAGTGCTCTGGTGTGTGTGTGTGTGTGTGTGTGTGTGTGTGTTGTGTGTGTGATGTAAACAGAATGTTAAATTGTTAGATGGGCATTGTGGAGTATGCCATTAATCTCAGCACTTGGAAGGCCAGTAGAACTCTGTGAGTTCAGGGCTAACCAAGTCTACATCACAGATTATATAATGACAGCATATTTTTTGGGAGGGGGGAGGGAGAAAAGAAAAAAAAAAAAAGAGAAAGTTTTATAATTCAAACTTTTGTGTGTTGTGACAATTTGATCCATCATTGTCTTAGTTAGGGTTTTACTGCTGTGAACAGACACCATGACCAAGCAAGTCTTAAATAGGACAATTTAATTGGGACTGGTTTATAGGCTTATAGGTTTAGAGGTTCAGTTCATTATCATCAAGTTGGGACCGATGGCAGAATTCAGGCAGGCATGGTACAGGAGGAGCTGAGAGTTTTACATCTTCATCTGAAGGCTGCTAGCAGAATTCTAGGCAGCTAGGACTAGGATATTAAAGCTCATGGCCACAGTGACACACCTATTCCAACAAGGCCACACCTTCTAATAGTGCCACTCCCTGGACTGAGCATATTCAAACCATCACAATCAGTAATGTCACACTTAAGTAGCAATGGTAAGTAGACTTCTGTTCTGCTCACCTGTTTGAGGACAGATCTATTGTGGCTACAGGAAGTGTTAATAATACAGTGTTAATGGCATTGCATAACTGTTTCAACTGGGCCTTCATGTTCTTGTTGGACCCTGTTCCTGCTGGCTTTCAGAGCCATTTTGAAACCTCCATTCAAGGGAATTGCTGGGATAGTTTCTTCTAGATCAAAAAGAAATTGTGTGCTAACCTTCTATAATTTAAAGAATAATACATATAAGAACAAGCAGATAGTCACGGCTATCACTCTTTGCAGCTCAGCTGTGAAAGATATATTTCTTAGACTGTTGGTGGCATAGTTTGACACTTAGCTGTCTTTCACTTCTCTGGAGACTTTTTTGCTACCGCCTTTGAAATTTATTTAGCAGATGACAAGGTGACAGAGAACCCGTCTGTGCTGTAGTGAAAGTCTGAGGACCCACAGTAGGAATCAGACAGAAAATTTATGATACACATAGCACATACTGTCTATGAAGATAGATGTCTGTAATGCATACCTCAGATGATTGAAATGGAAAGTTACAGGCAAGAACAGGTGAGTCTCTCCTGCTCAGTAAATTCTTATGACAGATAAATGATGGCTACAAACCCGACCTGCTTCCTGTGTCCGGCCTGCTGGAATGATTTGAATCTGTATTTTACATGCTAAAAAGCAATTATGAAGTTTAAGTTATTACTTCAGTGTATTTATTAAATGTACTGTTTTGGAATCACACCAGACCAACACATACCAGAAACACATTGCAGGTTGACGTACATTTTAATTGGGTGTCCACTACCCTATTACTGTCCCTTAGCAATGTAGAAGTTACTTTAAGAGCATCAGACAAATGCTCTCCTCAGCGCTGTGTGTGTAGCTCACTACTGTTGCCATCTGGTGTTCTGCTGGTTTTGAGTAATGAGGAATTAGTTCCATGACTGTCTTTCAAGGTTTGTCGCTGTGTTTATTTCTTTAATTCTGGAAAGCTGATCTTACTAACTAAATTTGTTCTTTGATAATGTCACACATGATTACAGTGCGTTCTGTTACTCTCACCCATCTTGGCTCCCATCTTCCTCCCCTGCAAGTCCCCCATAGGTCTCTTCACGATCAGGTCTGCTCTAGTTTTTCTGTTAATATGATGAAGTACCATGAAAAAAAAATCAATGGAGGAGGGGTTTACTTGGCCTACAGTTCCAGGTTGCAGGTCACCATTTGGGAAACTCTCAGTAGCAGGAGCCTGTGGCAGCTGGTCACAACACAGCCACAGTCAAGAGCACAGGGAAATGAATGCACGAATGGATGCTGTCGCTTCCTCTTACCTAGGCTTTACCTGCCTTATATAGTCCAGGGAATGGTACCACTCACAGTGGGCTAGGTCTTCTCACACCCACATCCACAGGCTAAACTGATCTTGCAGTCTATTCAGGCCCCTTCTAGATCATGGTTCTCAACCTTGGGGTCTTGACTCTTTTGTTCACAGGGGTTGCACATCAGACATCTTGCAGATCAGATATTTACATCATGATTCATTAACACTAGCAAATGTACAGCTATGAAGTAGCTGCAAAAGAAATATGAGGGACTGTATTAAAGGACTGCAGCGTTAAGGAGGTTGAGAACATGTTCTCAATGATAGTAGGTTGTGGAAAAGATGAGTGTGATGACTGTTATGCTGGGCCCAGGGAGTGGCACTATTAGAAGATGTGGCTCTGTTGGAGTAGGTGTGGCCTTGTTGGAGTAGATGTGGCTCTGTTGGGGTAGGTGTCTCACTGTGGGCATGGGTTTAAGACCCTCATCCTAGCTGCCTGGAAGTCAGTATTCTGCTAGCAGCCTTCAGATGGAGATGTAGAACTCTCAGCTCCCCCTGACATTGCCTGCCTGGATGCTGCCATGTTCCCGCCTTGATGATAATGGACTGAATCTCTGAGCCTGTAAGCCAGCTCCAATTAAATGTTGTCCTTTATAAAAGTTGCCTTGGTCATTGTGTGTGTTCACAGCAGTAAAACACTTATATGCTTCCTGTCTGCTTTTAATTTTCACTAAACGTCATTTGTTTTTTTACAAGTTGACCATGTCTTCCCTTCTACTATTAAACTACTTACACATATGTACATAATTCTGCCTGTAATTGTTGAGGAAGTAGATCCTTTATGTGTTCCCAATGAATATGAATAAACTTTGCTTTCTATTCCGCCAAAAAAAAAAATACAACACAGTGGTTTTTTGCTTTGTTTTGTGACCCACTGACATTAACCAGGACAATGGGGATCGTGATGGCTTTGGAACTATTCCTTGAAACCTGGTGGGCTCACCAGTGGGTTCAATCCGAAGATAATGATTCCTCCTCCCCCAGAGTACATCAGTAGCCAGCAGCTCATCAGGGAGGAATAGCATCCTATGAGCCTAATCTGGAATTTTTTTTGATGTACCCGGTATAATCTGTCTTCACACAATTCTGTACCTTTCGCCTGATTTTTTTTTTCTTTTTAACATCATTACATGGCTTAGTCTCTGCTTTCCATCCATCTCCAGCTTTTCTTGTTGAGGAGCACTGACTGACGACAGTGCATCATTGGCAGTTATGACAGGAGCACAAGTTGTTCCTGACGCCTCTTCTCCCTTCTTTGGAGATAGAATTTTAACCTGGTACATTGCCATCTAGAGCCAGGACTCTAATCCTTAGCTATTCTGTTGCTAGAAGCTCCTCTTGATCTGGCCTATGGGGTGTAAGTAGATTTACTGTGCACCATTTCCTTAAGAAACTTCACTTAAGAGAATGGTATGGGTGCTGGCTTGTGGGTGCATGTGTGTATTTCAGTGTAGATGGATGCATATGTGCATGTCTGTATATGTGTGCATGTATGTGAGCATGTGTGCATGCATACATGCATATGTGTGTGTGTTCTTTTTTTCCTTTTTCCTTTTTTACTTTATGCCCAGTATTCTAGAGTATTGTTGCCACTATTTAAGATCAAAGAATTGGAGTCCCCAAGATAGACAAGCAAACTAAAAGAAACCTGATCTTTAGTATTTAAGGACAATAAATAATACTAAACAGCCCTAAGTCTTTAACTAATTTTAAAAACTATTAATTTTTAATTTTATTTTACTTTAAAATATATTATTTGTATGTGGTGTGGTTGTAGTGTGTGTGTGTGGGCGAGTGTGTGTGTGTGGTGTGTGTGTGTTTGAGTGTGTGTGTGTTAGTGTTTGTGTTGTAGTTTGCCTGTGCTCCACATGGAGATGCAGAAGAGGACATTCAGTGCCCACCATTCATTATTCTCTGCCTTTTCATTTGAGGAACAGCTCCTCCCTGAACCTAGAGACCATGCCTAGGCCACACTAGGAAGGCAGAAGCTGGAACATCCTAGTTTCTGACCCTACTTGGAACTGGGCTTAGGTGTTTTCGGGGACACTCTCCTTGTTTTGTGGGTCCTGCGTCTGTTCTCTGCTCCTAGGATCCAGGGGAAAACACTCTCATCTACTAAGTCATGCCCCTACCCCAGCCCCATCTTCCTGAGCTGAAACATTATGATATCCCAGAGAAACATTACGATAGTGTGCTATAATCAGTTATTGTTTTCAGTTTTATTCATGATTGATGAACCCAGCCCTGATGATTGAATTCAGCAAGTTCTGTGAATATTAATAATTTCTTAACTGGTATATTAATGTGTATTCTCACTAACTAGTATAATTAGCTACAACTCTTAGGCAAGAGAGGAAAGCATCATTTGAAGGACTCCTGGAAAGCCCGGAGATTATGGGAGACCAGGAACTCATTGGCTACCCCGGCCTCAAGGGTCCCTTTATCCTCACGCAGGGACCTGACCCGACAAAAACTTCCTCACTTTCTGTTTTCCTTTTAATTCTCTTCTCTTCTTGGTTTCATCTCATGTTACTGCAGACTGACTTTGTCCTGGGAAAGCATATGGACACCTGTGGTACCCAGCTAACTTAATGGCTGGGGGCCACAGGGGAAAAGTAGTTGTGTGCCACCTTCTACTGGGATGATAGGGAACATCTCAAAGTGACCTGGTAGGACTGAATGAAAACCCCAAACCTGTCACCAGAGTGGCTTCTTGTATGGCCTTGTGAGGGGTAGATTTGGATTGGGGAGGGTGCAAGGATTGGCAAATATCGAGTTTGTTCTAAATTATAGTGGATGCTATTTAGACTTTACAGACATGTCTAGCACAGCTAAATCATTCACAAATATTTTTCGGAGTGGTTCACATGTAGACAGTAGAACTCCCAGCTTGCTTTGAGGTTGGTTTCTGCTGTGAAGTCTCTCAGATCATATTCATCTTCGACGAACATCTCTTCTTCGAGAATGCTGACAAAATTACTTCTGCCCACCGGATCCCACCATGCACACTAGGTATTAGTGACCATCGAACAGATTTTACTCATTTCTTTTATCTTAAATCATGTTGGTTGTAATGCTAACGCTGAAACACTAGCTTCATAATCCTAGTAGCGGAGATTCTAAGATGTTCAGGTATTAAGTTTACACCCTCGTGTGTTGTGTGTGTGTGTGTGTGTGTGTGTATACACGAGCATGCACACATGTGCATGCATGAGGCCAGGTGTGGATGTCAGGATAGCCTAGCTGGCTAATGAGCCCCTAGCATCTACCTCTCTCTCTCCCCTCCCTCCCTCCCTCCCTCCCTCCCTCCCTCCCTCCCTCCCTCCCTCCCTCCTCCCTCCCTCTCTCCCTTCCTTCCTCCCTCCGCATGCGTGAGGCCAGATGTGGATGAGAGGATAGCCTAGCTGGCTAATAAGTCTCTAGCATCTGCCTGTCTCAGTCTCACTATTGCTGAGATTACAGGCAGGCGCCTCCATTCCTGGCGTTTGAGTGGGTTCTGGGGACCTGAAGTGGGATCCTCCTGCAAACACTCACTGAGCCAAAGGCTTCTATATTCTTAAAATTATCCTAGTATCACAAATCAGTTTAAATTTCTGAGGAGAAGGAAACTGAAGGACTTAAAAATCACACAGCCAAACGCGTGGTATTCGTACAGTTTTATAAGTAGAAATATCTTTTTCCTGAGGTCTTTGATTCTACTGTTACAGAACATATCAGGAGACCGAGATGGAGTTCTGTTGAATGGGAGAGGTGACCTGCTAGAGAGCACATGTTTAAGGTTGAGTGGGCCCCTTGTGGCTGGGAGGTGTACTGTTTCAGGTGTCTCTCAAGCAGTTTCAGAGATTGTAGAGGCAGAGGCTTATTGCTTGTGACAGTGTGTATTGCATTTATTAATCTGATGTCAGATCTACGAAGCACACATATGTATGTTATTTCTTCAAGACCCTTTACAGTACTACCAAGCTGGTTCGTTGTTTTCTGCTACCAAAGATAACAGGAAAAATCATGTCCTTTAGCTTCCTAATGGTTATATTCTCTTCGATGGAGTGGGAAGGGGAGGTGGCTTTGTGCTTTCTAATGAACAGTGAGGAGAGTCTCTCCGCTCTGTTGCTATGAGAGCGGAACCCGTGTTTTCTGGTTAGAGTTTTCCCTGGGTGATAGATGTTAAGTGTGCTCCCAGATCTGAACACCTATTGACAGTCCAAAGGCAACCTTGCTGGCAGACATCATACTGTTCATTTTCAACGTACTGGCAATAGCCATAGCAGACACACTTCACCTCAACTCTCGTTCTTTCCAGAGGGGTAAAAATCTACTGTAAGGGCCAAGGACAGGGTCACACAGAGCTCCAGTCTGAATGGTGACCGTGGAGAGTGCAGCAGTCTTCTCTGACCCACGGAATGTGCCTGCCTGGGTCAGGAAGGCATCTGGCCGCTCGTGGCTGCCTTCCCTCCTCGTCTATTTTTAGAGTCAGGCAATTGTGTGTTTTCTCCTTATCTTTCGGTGATATGCGGTTAGGATCGGTTTTCTGTTTCTGTTTCTGCTTTTTTTTTTTTTTTTTTTTTTTCTTGGAAGAAGAGGGGCCTGTGCATCTTTACTGATTAAAGATAATGTTTGAAAGCAACTGAAATCTCTGGAGAAAAAGTGATCAGGAATGTTGTTTACTACTTTATTTACAATGTGAGAGATCTGTTGTGCTGCTCTAAACGTCTGAAGCCATGTGGCACGCCAGGACAGAAATAGGTTTCTGAGAAATGTGTGGTGTTTTTGTTTCCTGATACCATTACAACTCTATCTACTGATCTCAGCGAACTTGTGCTGTGCAGATCCTCTGGCTCACGGCTTGCCCCCTTGCCCCCGTTCCGTTGCACAACCATGCCTCGCTTAAAGCCTCCTCTCCTCTTGAGTTCAGACATTTTATGAGTAGAAATTTATTAACTGTCCCCTCTGATATTTTGTTTAGAAGGCTCTATATTTTCATGTACCCTGATAAAATTCTAAGACATATTTTTCTTATTATGTTTATTAAGTTCTCTGTGAACATAGATAACAGGTTCAAATCCATTAAATCTGACTTTATGATGTTTTTTTTCAAAGTAACCTTTCTTTTTATTAACTTGCTAATTGGTTTGGCACACTTGTTTAATTATTCAAATTTACATGACTTTACTTCTAAGTGGTTGACTTTATGAATCTAAGATATGAGCAGTGGTAATGATATTTTACAAACTATTATTTTTCAGTATTATTCTTTTGCAGTTGTATTACACTAGTCCATGTGAGAACACTCCCCTAGTGGTCATTGAAATAAATGCAGACAGTAATAAGCAGCATTAAGTACATATTCTGACCAATAGAATCACTAATAGATTAGTTCACTGTGTTTTGTACAGATTGCAGGGATATGCAGCATTCAGAACCAGGAATTTCACAATGCCATAATAAATAACAGCAACCCACAGTGTTTCATAGCCCTGTATTCTGTGTTACTACAATTAGAAAACAGATTAATTTTTTTGAGTGCAAAGAAGTTTTACTCTCATGATTCAGTGACTTTGTTTTTCATTTGGCCCTTTGAAAATTTTATCTAATAAGAAAAGAAATGAGAATTATTTTTCACAAGTGACACAAGTACTTGATTAGCAGACATTTTTGGTAAGATGCAAAATATTCTCTTTTACCCTAAGTACAAGCAGACTTACTCCAAAATGTATTTGTGATGATAAACTTCGCTGTTAGCCCAACTCGATTTGGAGTTACCTAGCAGACACACCCCTGGGCCTGTCTGTAGGTGTGTCTCCAATAGATTTAACTGAGGAGGGAAGGCCCGCCCTGAATGTAGGTGGTACCTTCCCATGGACCCCAATTCCAAAACAAAGGAGAAAGCAAGCAAAGGAGAATTCATCTTTTTTTCTTGTTTCTTGCTGACTTCAGGGACAATGGGACTAGCTACCTCATGCTTCTGCCTTGTCTTCTGTGATTGACTATATCCCTTCAAATTATGAGCTAAAATAAACTCTTAAATTGTATAAGTAGATAATTTGTCATGGCAACAAGAAAGGGAACCAATACAATACTTCTTAGAATAGCTCCCTCTAGGTTATAAATCCTACTTTTAATAAGGGTTTTAAAACGAATTGACAACACCCCCCCCCCCCAAACACCACCTGATCTGCCTCAGCAAAAGATCATGTGAGACTGTGTCACATGACAACCAGAACCTTCCACGTCAGCTCCCAGCCTCAGCCTGTGCTGGGAGTGTAGTTTATTTCCATGACTTCATGTAGGTGCAGGCTCCGGTTTTCTATTTCCCAATGACCAGATTTTACCCAAGATCTTTAAGCTCTCTAGTAAAACCTTCAATTAACTTGTAATTGCTTCCATGACACCTCAGAAAGAGTAACCTTAAGCAAGTTTGCCTCACAAGTTGGCTCCTAATCGCTTTGAATTAAACTCAGTTGTCTCACAGGACTCTGCTGAGTCTTCCGCCCTGTCCTCAGCTCTGCTCATGAGCCTGCCTCGTGATCTACAGAGGAGCGGTGAGGGAGTGGAAGGAGGAAGTCTGCTCCCCACAGCGCCAGCCTGCCCACAGTGCCCTTGAAGCCCCTTGCCCCATTCACTGAACTGTTCCCACTTCGGTTATATTGTCTGTTCCCTTTTGCCGACTTAAGACATTGTACCTGCGGCTCTGCCCACTTCTTCCAGCTTACCAGTTTGCCCATTCTCATTGAGCATTTTTCATCAGAAGCCATCCTTTGAACGTTTATAACGTTTTCTTTAGGTTTATTTTATTATTTCTTTGTGTATTATTAGTGTTTGGCCAGCATGTATCTCTGTGCACCAAGTAAGTGCCTGGTGCATGAAGCGGTTAAAAGACAGCATCAGAATGCTTGGAACTGGAGTTACAAATGGTTGTGAGCTGCCGGGTGAGCACTGGGAATGGGAGTTGTGTTCTCTGAAAAAGCAGCCAGTAACAGCTGAGGCAAGTCTTCAACGTTAGTCTGTCCCTGTTGCTGCAGGCTTTGTTCTTGAAACTTTCTACCCCAGTATGGATTTTTCCTGCTGCCTACACTATTTTTGTGTGTGAGTATGTGTGTGTGTGTGTGTGTGTGTGTGTGTGTGGCGCGCGTGTGCGCGTGTGCATGTCAAACCCCACATTAGTTATTCTGCTTTTACTGACCTCAGGATCCCTTTCTTGATGCTTTTATCCCTGGTTCTTGATGCAGTTTCCTTTGTTCACATCTCTTCAGTCTTCCTCACTGTAAGCATTTTGAGACATGGGAGGGGGCCGGACTGGGGAATTTTCTGTGTGAATCACTTACCATTTCTCTGTCTATTTCCCTCTGACACCTGCACAGAGCCTTTTTCCTTTGAAACTGTGTCACAGAGTAGAGGTCAGGGGATAGCCGTGGACATCAGTCCTCTTGTTCACTGCTGAGTCAGGCTAGCTGGCCTTGGAGTGTTGGGGGAACTTGTCTCCACCCCCCATCTCATGAGGGCTTGGGATTACATATGTGTGCTCTCCTGGTTGACTTGGTCTCTGGGGTTCTAAATGTAGGTTGTCATTCTTACACAGCAAGCCTTCCTCCCATTGAGCATCTCCACAGCCCCTATCCGAAGTCTCTGGACAAAAGTCATCTAATCTTACAGCTTTAAAGGCCACCTATATGAAAATAGTGTTGCGATTTCTATGTCAGCCATCCTCTCTCTTTGGAGGGATATAGATTCAGCTGCCTGCTGATACTACAAGACTCAAAATATATAGCCCAAGCCAAGCTCTTGATGCCTTCAGCTGCCCCTTCCAGCCTATTGTGGCTTAATTCCAGCCTAATTCCCCTCAAACATGAAGTTATCCTGACACTCTGCATCCTGCTCCCCACCCCAGGGCTCTCAAAACCCACACTGTATCTTTCAGACAATATGGAGATGCCCGATGCTGCTTGCCACCTCCCTAATGGTTGCTCCTGGGTGAGCTTTTCCTGCGTTGCCAGAGCTATCTGTGTTCCATTCATTAACCAAAGGGGTCCTTTGAAAACATAACTTAAATCATGTCATTTCTCCATTCAACCATTCAACAGTAAGAATAAAAGCTGAAGTCCTTTCAAGGCCTGCACGATGTCAATCTCTGTGTCCCCACAATTACCTTAGTCCATTATCCTTGCTCATTCACTTAGCCTGGCCACAAGGACGTCCTGCAGTTCCCTGGACACACCAGGCAAGTCTGTGGCTCAGAGCCTTGAACTTGATGTTCTCACCGTTCAGAATGTGCCTCCACCAGACATCTGTAGGACCAGATCCTTACTGGCTTGACTTTTACTCTACGTCTTACAGAGGATCCTTTCTCTAAAATGGTGAAAAGTCTTATCTGATTTCTTCTTGGAAATTTTCACTCTCTAAAATCCTAAATATTTTACTCATCTTGCATAGAATTTCTTCTCCTCCTCATACCTCTCACTTCCCCCTGTTTCCTGAAGGCCAGAATGTTTATATTGACACGGCCTCTTTCAGTTTCTTATATAGTATAGAACAGAATTATATTTTAGCTTTCATTAAAAACATTGTTGGCTAGTTTACTGTCCTACCATATTCAGTCACATTCCCACACTTTATTTAAATTTTCCTTTGAGCTTACGTGTGTGAGATAAACATTGTGATGTACACTTTCCAGATGAAAAACTGAAGACAAATGTGGACTGTAGACTCTTCTCAAGGCAGCAGTAGGTATTGGAGTGGGACTGTCACTGAGGGCAAAGTTCATGATCTGTGCTTTTTTTTTAAAAATCATGGCATGCAACGAATTGCATCTGTTTTAAAACAATGGTTTATTTGTGACAGGGAATATGACGACCTTTTTCTTCTAACTTCTTATCACCCATCTGTGCTCTATTATCATCCCGCCATCACTGAGCACCCCCACTTCTAAGGGGATTCTACTCTAATCAAATCATGTGATTCCCCAAGATTTCCTTGAGTGCCCCTTGGGTATGGCATATGCTTCTGCAGTTTGAAATGGTCTTAGGCCAAGAAGATCCGTCTGGGGTGGAGGGCTGGCTCAGCAATTAAGGGGTCTCGCAGATGACCAGAGTTTAGTTCTCACTGCTTACATCAAGTAGCTCACAAGCACCTGTAACTATAGCTTTAAGGGCTCTGATGCCCCTTCCTGACCACTGTGGTCATTTACATACATGTGCACATACACACATGCACAAACACACACAGACACTCACAAACAAGGAAGTAAAAATAAGCTAACCATTAACTGTCCACGGAAGAAGTTCAATGCTACGAACAGTAAGACAGACTCGGGGTAAGAACTTGGTATGACCGTTAAACAGGTCTGCTCCATGTTATCTCATATCAGGAGAACAGCAGAAAGAGAAAAGCTTTGCTCTTACTAGGGTTTGGAGCAAAGTAGCTGAGGGTTGCTAAGAACTATAAAACCTGGGCTAAGAGGAAAGCATTTTGGCTTATAGTCTGGAGATCAAAACTAGGAGTCTGCTTCAAGCCACAGAGCCTGCTCTGCTTTCTTTGGCTCTCACGCCTCTCTTTTAATCTCATTATCTTCTTTATTGCTTTAACTTTTGATGAAAGAAGTTTGTTTGAAAACAAGATGGGGTAGACCAGAGAGACCCTCAGGGGGTAGACCAAGAGACTCCTCAAGGGCACCTAGAGCTTTGCGATTCTGTGATTTTTAACATCGTTCTATTGCTCTGGTCTATTTTGACTCTGCACCCACCCAGAATTAAACTTTATATCTTACAAAAGCACTCCAATACCTACTGCTGCCTCGAGAAGGGTCTACATCTGTCCTCAGTTTTTCATCTGGAAAGTGTACATCACAATGCATATCTCACACATAAGCTGAAAGCAAAATTTAAATAAAGTGTGGGAATGTGCCTGAATATGGTGGGACAGTAAACTAGCCAATAAATGTTTTTCAATGTGAAACATTTACTTTGAAATAATAACTTAGGGTTTTAAGGCAAATGCAAAGAATCTGGAGGAATTGTGGGAAAAAGTTAAAATCGAGGCCATACATGACAGCATCTATCTGTAGTCCCACCTACTGCGAGGCTGAGGTAATGGACTGTATGAGCTTCAGAATTTAAGATCAGCGTGGCTGCATGGGGAGACATCATCTACAGATATTCAGATGACTTTTTTTTTTTTTCAGACAGCGTTACCTCAGACTATCATGTGAACTGGGTGTGCTGCCAAGGCAACAGTGTCTGGAAAAGTGGCTAAGACTGGTAGTGTTTCTCTAATACCTATAAGCTGCTTCAGGGTGTGTGCACCCTTCCCGTCATCCTCCATTGTTTGATAATGAAATTTTTATGAAGCCCAATAGAAATAACATTGAGTCACTGAACTACTCTTCCTTAAAGTCCTTGATCTCACTTTACAAGCCCTTTCTAAGTCCAGCACTTCATGCTGCCTAGACAACCTATATTCTTGCTTCTTCTTTTTTTTTTTTAAATTAAAGTGTTCGTGTGGAGTTTGCATATATTAATAGCAGTGCCTGCAAAGGTTAGAAAGGGCATCAGGGTCTCCTGGAGCTGGAGTTACACGAGGCTGTGTGACATTATTCGTTCATGCTGGGAACTGAACTCCCGTCCTCTGCACCAGCAGAGGTATTCTTTACACTCAGTCATCTCTCCCACCCTTGTGATCTTGCCTCTTAAGCAGAGCAGGATTACAAAGAACTGCCCTCCTCTGAGGCAGTGGTCCTCAACCCTCCTGATGCTGCAACCTTTAAACACTGTTCTTCATGTTGTGGGGACCTCGATTATAAATTTATTTTGTTGCTACTTTATGGACTGTTATGAATTGGAATGTAAATATCTGATATACAGGGTATTAGATAGTGGCTTAGAGCCACTGCTGTAAGGCATATGTGATTTACACGACAGACTCCATGTTATTTCTATGTGGGCAGGGCTACTTTGAACTGTAATTACCAGTTATAGACAACTCTTTCAGTGTATTTGACATGTTTTGTAATATTTTCCCTCAGGGTTTGTACTTTCCTTTCATTTTAATACTGTGGTGCCCACTTCTGGCTATTAGAAAAAGATTGATAATGAACCAATCTGGTAGGCTGGCATCAACAGACCTAGTTTATCTTTCAAAAGTGTTATTTTGTATATTCTTAAGTTCTCATTTGCATTCATTTAAAAATTTTACTGAAGTCTATCTGAGCCCTGTTAGGAAAATGACCTCATACTATAGATGAATTTTCTGTGTCCATAAATTATTTATGTATTCATAAAATTCATAAATGCTAGATACGATTAAAGAGCAGAAGAAAGGGGATAGTCATCAAAAATAAGTATCTCTTTTTCTTTAAAAAAAAAAAAGCCAAAGTTTTGGTGCCTTCGTCCCGAGCAATCTGTGTATTTCCTGACTGCAGACTCAGGAAATACTTAACTTTTGAAGCAATTACCCTTGGGAAGTCTTCTCATTGGCCACACAGTGATAATGTGGACTTAAACATCAGCATTAAAACTGCAACTGGCTTGTTCAGAAGGAGAGGGACAGAGGGGGGAAGTGGGGAGGCCCTCAGTCTAGCATA
Organism: Mastomys natalensis; assembly: GCA_021653895.1. Lineage (NCBI taxonomy): Eukaryota > Metazoa > Chordata > Mammalia > Rodentia > Muridae > Mastomys > Mastomys natalensis. The sequence continues at coordinate 65,271 of JAJTUV010002039.1, forward strand.
CTTCATACCGTCTGTGAAGACACCGATATCAGCTGGCTTCCTGCTCAAAGGTATCTTTCCTTGGGGATTTTTGAATGCCAGGGTTTTATCTTGGCTTTCTGAAAGCTTTATTATCTAAAGTTCAGACAGATGTGTGGTAGTGGTAGAATTGGTGTTCTCTTGAGTTGGGCAAATTGTAATTTGAAAGTACCAATATTTTTGAACATGTGAAATAATCATGTTTAGTTGATGATAAATAGCAACATGTCATCACAGGGGTGAGTAGTACTTTGGGAGAAGCTGGAGAGATCTAGAGTGTGGATTGCATTAATGCCTGAGTCTTGGTATTTGAATCCCTGAGTCCCCGGAGGTGTAACAGCAAAATACCAGCTAAGGGTGGCACTGGGCATTTTCTGTATGGCACCAGACACTTGAAAAAGCTTCCTTCCATGTATTGTCTGTTAAATAATCATGCATTTCCAGAAATGAATAATTCTAACAGTGTAGACCTTTTCTGGCTTAATGTTAAAATGCTAACGGGTTTTTCTCTTCGTCTATTATTTTGACACTCATGTAGAGACAGAGTCACAGATTTTGGTTCTCTGAGTGAGCGCTTTCTCTGACCTCTATGACCTTTCCATTCTTGAGACAACTCTCGTTTGCCGAGATGACACACCACTCCCCAGTAGCAGCTGAGAAGACATCAGCAGAGCTGGCCAAGAGATATAACTTCCTAGTGTCTAAGAGGCTGGCGTCGTTTCTAGTTTTGTTTCTGTTCGCGAGTAAATGTTACTCAGAATAAAACCGGTGCCTAGAATTAACTGTAAGTCTGAATCAGGCTGTGTGGGCTGCCGGCAGCGTCTGAGCAGCAGAGATATTTTTGCCACAACACGAGTAGCTGGAGCGCACGGCTAGACTGTATGTGGTGGGGTGCTCTGCAGCGTTTGGGGGTGTTCTGGAAACACATGGGTACTTCCTACCGTAAGCGAACAGTGAGCAGAGGGAGAAGCTGTGCTTCCCCAATTTTGAGGGGGCCATGTGCCCTGAATATAAGCAGCGCACACACATACACACACACACACACACACACACACACACACACACACACACTCATTGGACAGTATTCATTCAAGTTCTGAGCCCAAGCTTTTCCTATTGGTCACAGAGAATAATTCCGGTAAGACACATATTAGATTTTCTCTCACATAAAACTCATGTGTCACAGTACAGGAAAGAGATGTTGGAAAGATGTAACACATGCATGCACAGGGCACTCAAATTTATTCAGCAGAATTCCTGACTGCACAGATAAATACATGCCATTTAGTACGGTGCTATAGGAGAATGCTATTAATTTACCGAACCAGGTCTGTGCCAGTTCTGGAGAGAGCCAAGGCTTCTGGTGGATCTCAGAAGCAAACACAGAAAAAGAACATCTGGGGTTGTGTGTGTGTGTGTGTGCCTGTGTGTGTGTGTGTGTGTGTGTCTGTATGTGTGTGTGCCTGTGTGTGCGTGTGTGTTTCTCTAGTAATTCATGTCTCTACTGTGGATACCTTGCTCGCTGTAATGATAACAACCAGTGTCCTTTCTCATGTGGGATGGTTGTAGGAGCAGAGGCTGTAGGTTGCTCAATTTCCTTTTCTGTGTCTTTCACACAAGAAAAGCCCACACAGAGCTGGACCACCCTTAGCTTGGTTTTGTGGTTAGTGTCTGTGGCCCAGGTCACTGAAGCTGTGGTGAATCATAGTCTGGGAGAAGATATTAAAGGCAATTGGAATCATTTTTAGGGTGTAAACATGTTACATTACTGGAAGGTTACATTACCCACTCAGTTTAGAATTCAGGATGGCAGCTCTGCTTATGTAAGTGGAGTCCTTTACTGAATTTCACTGAGGTGCTGGGCCTTTTCTGTGGCCCCAGAGAAGAGTCCAGCAACTGTAGTAGTTCAGTCACTGGCTTGGCTTTCACTGCAGAGCTCTCCGTTCTCCACAAGGAATAGTCCTGAGGTTGCGCAGAAGCAGTGGTGAGCTGGCTGTATGCAGTCTCCTGTGTAGAATCTAACCCTGAGGCTATGCCCAAATTATTTAAATGGTAGGAATGAGAATTTTTTTGAAAAGCACAAGTGCAAAATTTCCTACAAAGGCTGGAGAGCTGGCTCAGAAGTGAAGAGCTTACTGTTCTTCCAGAGGACCCAGGTTTGATCCTTAACACCTACTTAGTGGCTTACAATCATCCCTATCTCCAGTTCAAGGGCTCTGAAGCCCCCTTTGGCCTTTGTAGGCATCAGTCACACATGCAGTGTGCATATGTATATGTGTATATATATGTGTGTATATATATGAATTTTGTGGGGACTAATACATAACTGATATGTCTATATATATCAGAAACATTAGCTGTAGGTTATACATATTCAGAAACATTAGCTGTAGGTTATACATATATATGTATAACTACATATATAGTATGTAGTCTGTAGTCTGTAGACTGTAGCTTGTAGTATATAGTATGTATAGTAATGTAGCATGTAGCATGTAGTATGTAGTATGTAGAATATATACTATGGGTATGAGGGCATCTGGTTTTACTTTCACTGTTGGAACGCCAGTTTATTCCAGCAGAGGCACATTCCAACTTTTACCTACGAGTAAAAGGTATCATTTATTGAAGGATCCGTGGCCTAAATAATCATGTTCTGTTTTGGACAAACTAGTACGTTTGTTATTTTTGAGATAGTGTCTCACTCTATAGCCCCCGCTAGCCTCAAAGTCATACAATCTCTCCTGCCTCAACCTGCCACCAAGGGGTTCCAGGTATGAGTCACCGTTCTTGACCAATAGTAGTATAGTTAAAGTGGGAAAATAGAATACTCTTTTTTAAATTTCAATTTTCCCCTGAAGCAGATTATTTCAGAGTAGTGTCACTTTGCCAACTCTGTCTCCTGTATGTAGACGCTGCAGTACTTGAAAAATCTATTCTGTGCGCGCTCAGTAGTTCAGGTAAACAGAAATGATCTGAAGACACGCCACTAAATGGGGTCCTCAATTGTCTCCCCAGGTTCCAGATGTGATCAGTAGCATCAGACAATTATCCAAGGCTGCCATGAAAGAGGACTCCAAACCTAGCAAAGATAACGAGGACGCCTTCTACAACTCTCAGAAGTTCGAAGTGCTCTACTGTGGGCGGGTGATCGTGACCCATAAGAAGGCGCCCTCTAGCCTCATTGATGACTGCAAGGACAAGTTCAGCCTGCATGAGCAACAGCGACTGAAGCTGCAGGGCGAGAGAGATGGTGACCCCGCGGATGAGATGGGAGTCCTTGAGGCTGAGTCTCCTGAATCTCTGGATGACAGCCTGCCGGAGAAGGCAGATGATACAATCAACAGCCCCCGTGCCCTGCCCTCCCTGGCTAGCCTCCCTGCCGTGGCCAGCCAACCTGCACTAGCCAGCTCTCGGGTTTGCTTCCCAGAGAGGATTTTGGAAGATTGTGGCTTTGACGAGCAGCAGGAGTTCCGATCTCGGTGCAGCAGTGTCACAGGTGTCATGCAAAAGAAGATTCATGAGAACAACCAGAAAACACAGCCAAGAAGGAGGCACGCAAGCGCACCCAGTCATGTGCAGCCCTCAGACTCGGAGAAGAATCGGACCATGCTCTTCCAGGTAGGCTGGCAGGGAGCTTTTGGCCTGCAGCTTCTAAAGATGCTGGGCAGCTAGAATTCCTTCCTGGTCAGTGCGCGCGCGTGTGTGTGTGTGTGTGTTGTGTGTGTTATCCACATGTGCTTGGGTGCATGTATGTGTGTGTGTTATCCACATGTGCTTGGGTGCATGTGGAGGCCAGAGGACAACCTTTGGTACCATTCCTTAGGCATCATCAACCTTGTTTTGTTTTGAGGCAGGTTCCCAGGTTATCTGTCTCTTCTTTCTCAGCACTGACCTTACAAGCACTTGACTATGTCATGCGTTGCTTTGCATTCTTTTTACTTTTTTAAAACTGGGCTCTGGGAATTGTCCTCTTGCTGCATTTGAGAGACTAAGCTATCTTCCCAGTAGTCCTGCCCCATCTCTCTCCTCTCTGCTCACCCCAGTAGCCACAACAAACACTTCTGTGTTTTTCTCCTCACGAGGCAGAAGAATCAGAGAAAGAACACAGAGGCATCATGGACCCCAGAGAGGCAGAGAGAATGAAAGGCTTCTCTTAACTTCTGAGATGAATCATGCGATGGATACTAGGTGTCCATCACCAGTGTCTGGCTTGGGTTGACTCCTAAATATATTCTTTAATAAAACTAGAGTCTTAGTAATTATTTTAAGGTGTGGATCTTGGGAGGCAGGGCATGGCGTGGAACAGAACAAAGTGAGTTCTTCCAGAGAAAGGAGTGGCAGGGGCTTGCAGATGTCATTCGTAGAGCACACCGATTTACTCTGCCTCCAGAAACGGAGCAGTAAAGAAGTGCCATTGGCTGGATAATTCACTAGGTCAATTATTAAGTCACTTGATACAGCTACATTCACAGTGAAAGATCATTTTCTGTGTGAGAATGTCATTTCACTTACAAGATTGAATATGGGGAAGATCTGGAGTTACTCTGTGCTGTCCTCGGCTTGGATTTTTTTTTTTTTTTTTTTTTTTTTTTTGTGGTCTTGTAAAGTCCCCATCTAGGATTGTGGTCAGAGTGGCTCTGGCTTTTCTGTAGTGTGTGTGAAGTCAGTTTCCCCTCTTCTTTGGGCTGCCTGAGCTGTTCTGAACCAGTCATAGGTCTTTCTGTTAGCCTTTTGGGATATTTATTTTCTAAAATTTTAACTAAGCTCAGTCCTGTGTATATCATTTTATGGACTACATTTGAGAACATCTTATAATGCAGGTTAATAATTGATGATTTTAAGATTAATGATTTGACTTAAGGTTGCATATTGAGAAAGTTTTGCTTTTGAATTATTTATTTTATGTGTATGAGTGTTTTGCCTGCATATGTCACATATGTATGTGTACCATGTTTCTGCCCGGTACCTGCTGAGGTTAGAAGAGGCCGTCAGATCCCCCAGAACTGAAGTTATGGACAGTTGTGAACTACCAGGGAATTGAACCTGAGTCCTCTGCATGAGCAAAAAAATATGTCCTTTTAACTGCTGAGCCAACTCTCCAGCCCCAGGTTGCACATTTATGAAAAGGAATTAATTTCTTAATTCCTTTAAATCCTTTAAAAAAGGATTTCTATTCTCTGGCTTGAATTGTAGAATCTAAGGTTGCTTAATTTTCCGACAAAGGAAAGAAATGTTTTGAGACAGCTGATTTTGGGTTGAATTATCTGGTGGAACGTATTCGAAATAGGTTTGTCTGGGCCACATCATTGAATGGCTGTTGTCGCATATTTAATTACCAAGTACGATCAAGGTCCTGGAGAGCTTAAATAATTGGAGTATTTCCTTTACCTTTAAAGGTCGGCCGCTTTGAGATTAACCTCATCAGCCCAGACACTAAATCTGTTGTGCTCGAGAAGAATTTCAAAGATATCTCCTCTTGTTCTCAGGTATGTATCACGTGACAGCACAGCGACTGAAGAAACCAATTGTCATGTTCCAGAATTAGCCACAACAGCTGGGCTTACATGGTTCATGTTATTGTTTTTATGTTATGTATTTTTCTTTCCTGTCATCGCCCCTGCCTTTCTTTCCCTGAGCCACGAACCTAGGACTTTTCTTACGCATGATGGGACAATTGCTCCATCAGTGAGCCCCAATTTAAGGAAAAACACGTTAAGAAATTTTAGCCCTTACAATTAAAAGGTACTCCTGTGCTTGTCTCTATGGCAACAGACTCCTTCCCAGGACCTCAGTGTCTGCCATCCACTTCTTTCAGCTCTCTGACTTGGTGATGTTTCATCCGGTCCCTTCCGCTGGGGGCAGTTTTGTGGTGGTGAATTCTTCTGAAAATACCTCACAGTGAGACCGTTCCTCAGACTCTTGGGCTGTAGGTCTTGTGGGTGTCACCAAGAAATATTTGTTCTTTATCCCACAGCATGTGATAAAAGGAGAAGTAGTCTTTTCAGTGTGTGTCACCATAAATGGTAGATTTTGAAAAGAATCTTTTGGAACTTTCATTCTTTTATTTTTTACTCCATAAAATATTGTACTTATGACTTCAAAAATAATAACTGATAGAAACAAATGTGCATTATGTTAGTCATTGACTATAGTAATGTTTTTCAACAACTACTCCAAGGTTTGAGCTAGCTAAATATATTGTAAACACGTCAGCAAAGAATGTGTATTTAAGTCAAAATGTGGAAAGGTTACATATTCAAAGATAACTCTGTGGGATGAAGAATTAATTACCTTTTGTTTTTGTCCTGTGACTTAAAGTGCTTTAAAAGAATGTGTGTTTCTTACAGGGTCTCTCTACATTTGATGTTGAAAAATATGAGCTGGAGAGATAGCTCATCTGTTAAAGACAAAGGGTCATATTTCTAAACATAGAAAAATCATACATGTTTTATATATGTTTATTTGAATTTTGTAGTCAACCTTACTTTTGGTGTGGCATTATGACTTTCTTTTGATGACAAGGATTGTTTATGTTTTATTAGTTGTTTACTTTCGCTGATATACCTTCATTTCTAATACCTTATTTTGATATTGTTCCTGAAATAGGAAATTTTATTGTCTTAAACATTTTCTACTCTAGCAACTTTAGAGAACAGTAGCATTTGAACACAGAAATGTTATGTTGCGAACTTTGAAATTCTTATTTAAGAAACAGAAATTTTGTGGGTAGATGAGTTTATTCCCTAAAATACTAATTAAGTATTCTTGCAGTTGTCTGTTTATGGGAAGGTCCCCACAAAATCACAAGTCTTCTAGGGGCTAGTGATTCATGGTGAGAACATATCTCATTCAGTGGGACGTTAGATGCTCATGTAGTCCTTAGGTGCTCAGTACACATGACCATGGTGAATGAGCCTGTCTCTATAGCTGGCCTTGTTCCAAGTGCCGCAGTGAAAGTGACAGTCACCCATGTTTAACTCAATGCCAAGGGGCATCTTTGAAGGTAGCACCTCCTGCCTCTACTTTCCCTATGCTGTCCAGGACGTATGCATCAGTGTGCATTGATGGTCCAAATGAGCATAAGCACACACAAAGACAAAGGCAGATGTGGAAGTTCGAATATGATTTCCTTTTTCCATTTACTGAAGACAAGCTCTGAGTTACGATATTTTGGTTCAGGAAACAGTCAACAACAAGGAAGCTGGTGGCAGGCAGCCTGTCACAGCAGTGGCTGGTCAACCCCTTTTCTCCACCCAGTCTTATAACTTCCTTGCAGGAAATGAATGGATACAAGGTAGCTGTGTTCAGTAACTGGCCTGCTTCTGAGTCCCTTCCACTTACAAATGTTTCTTTCTTTGAAAGGGCAGTGGTGTGACTGTATTCCTAGTCATTCTAGGAGTCAGGGAGTGCTTTTTTTTTTTTTTTTCCCTCCTGAAAGCATTGTCAACATCTGAAGACTCACTGAGCTAATGAGGCCCTGTGAGGTCCCCACTTAGCACTAAGCCAGAAATAAAAGCTCTTGCTCCAGAGTTGTGCCAGGTGGAGCTCATTTTACCTGACTTACAGCCTCACCTCTCTCAGCTGATTTCTCTTTTGCCATGTGCACTGGATAGACAGAGTATAGCATAACAGGAAAGAGCAGTGGTCATTCATGCTAGAACACTCTTGGAGCTACCACAGCAACTTGTTGGCTCTCACACCTTTCTCAAAGTGGGTGCCATTGTGTTATTTTGTAATGAAACCAACCAACCAACCAACCAACAAGGATGATGACAACGACAACAACAACAACAACAACCACCAGAGACAGTTTTCAGCAACTCAGCACAGTATCTCAAACCTAAGTCATTAGCTGAGCCAAAATTTAAGTGTAAATTCATCCCCCAGGACTGTTTTCTTTTTATTTGAATTTAGGTGATATCAGACACACTTAGTATTTTCCATCAGCGTAGCTTTTCAAGTCACCGTGCTTGCTGTTGAAACAAGGTGCTGGTTACTTACTGGTCTCTGTGTGTATTCAGACTCAAGTTTTACATTTTTAAAAGTTTATTTTGAAAACCTATTCGTGTATTATTAGTGTGTGCACGTGTGTGTATTAGTGCGTATGCATATGTGTGTATGCCACAGCACACATGCAGAGGTCAGACAATGATTTGGTGGAGTTGGTTCTCTCCTTCTACCTTTATGTGGATTCCAGGAAGTGATCTCAGGTTTCTAGGCTTGTATACCAAGTGAATTCACTGCTGAGCCATCTCATCCCAAAGGCTGAATTTTTAATTAAAGTAAATCTAGCCAAAATTCTTTATCTTAGATAAAGTACAGTAATTTGTGAATGTGGATAATTGGTACCTGCAATAATGAGCAGACGAGTGAATATGAATATCAATATCTCTTTATGTGCTCTCTTGAGTAATCTATAAATTGACAAATGTTCCAGAAAGTTCCATACGAACTTTATAGAATTGTATATTTAATTTGAGAGTTGTCATTTTGTACTTTTCCTGAGACTCGTAGCTCCACATAGTGTAGAAAGTTTTATGGTGAATCATTGGTTGTTGTTCTAGGACAATACATTGAAAAGTCACTACAGGCAAACAGCATGTTTTCATTATTAGAAGTGGATCACAGAAGCACAGAAAGCAAAGGGTCTGAGTGGATGTCTCCCTTTATCTGTTGCATTAACAGGTATCTGTGAGCCTGCTATGACACTATGTCTTCTGTCTCATTGCCATGAGGGAGAAATTTGTAGACGTAGGAGAGTGTAGAAATCACGTCGATCTTTGCAGAACACATTCCCCTAAGCACCGCTTGCGTTTCTTTCCCTTCATCTAGGGAATCAAGCATGTCGATCACTTTGGCTTTATCTGTCGGGAGTCTCCGGAGCCGGGGCTGAGCCAGTACATCTGTTATGTGTTTCAGTGCGCCAACGAATCTCTGGTAAGTGGGCTGCCACCTCCCAGGTGCCTCTGCCAGTGGATCCCTCTGTCTTACAGAAGTCTCATCTGTTGGGGACCAGTCCTCAATGAGGAAAAAGGTCACCTAGAGAGATGTTCATACTCTGGAAGGATGCACAAGAGTAGAAAGTCACAGACGGGTTAGCATGGCACTTTTAGGTGTAGGCACTTCTTGGCTTTAGCAGACAGTGTTGTATAACCATGGTTTTGTTGTGTGTTTGTTTTTTCTGTTTTTTTTTTGGGGGGGGAAGGGGAGAAAAAGACTACAAACAGGAGAAAAGCTGCTATGTTTCCTGTTGCTTAAAGACAATGACAAAAGGACTAATCCCTTGTGGGGACATAGCATCAGAAATTAGACAATAGTTCCATCAAGAGAGTAAAGAACTTATCTTAATTTTCAAACACTTCATTTATTTTGTTTCTTTGGAATTTGCAATTTCGTTTCCCCCTAGCCTTCCTTATTCCTCTCTGTTTGAGAAGAAATGTGTAAGCGGACTTGGAAATACATCTGGCCAAGAAATATGTTGACTTTTTTCTCTCAATGTTTTTCTTTTTCCACACACACAGCCTTCTCTTTCATTGTAATACAAACCTTCAGAGGTCTGCATCACCACTATTAGATTAATTTATGGAAAATATTAATTTTTATATATTTATTATGTGAATGTGTTGTGTTTGTGTAAGCAAGGATGTTGCATGTATTTATGTGTGTGCACATGTGCATGTATGCCCATATGCATGAAGATCAGAGGACAATCTTGGGTATCATCATCAGGAATGTCTATTTTCTTTGTGGTCATTGTGATGGTTTGTATATGCTCGGCCCAGGGAGTGGCACTATTAGAAGGTGTGGCCCGTGGGTAGTGTGGCCTGTGGAGTAGATGTGTCACTGTTGGTGTGGGCTTTAAGACCCTCATCCTAGCTCCCTGGAAGCCAGTCTTCCACTAGCAGCCTTCAGATGAAGATGTAGGACTCTCAGTTCCTCCTGCACCATGCCTGCCTGGACGATGCCATGTTCCCACCTTGATGATACTGGACTGAACCTCTGAACCTGTAAGCCAGCCCCAAATATATACTGTCCTTTATAAGACTTGTCTTGGTCATGGTGTCTGTTCACAGCAGTAAAACCCTAACTAAGACAGTCATCAATTAGGCTGGGCTAGTAGCCAGTGGCCGCAGGGACCCTCCTGTCTCCATCTCCGTCCCCAGCACAGTGATTGTAAACTCAACTACCACACCCAGCATTTTAACATGGTTGTAGAGATTTACCTCTAGCATGTTCCCCATATACAATGGTTTCAGGCTACACTGTGTGCTTCCTGGCACTTGTTACACTTAACTCTGAGCTTCACATGCTTGATAAGAACATCCAGAAACTGAAGACCTGGGAGTGAGCTGGCACAAAGATGCTTTCCAACCTCTGGGTCTCCAACTTTCTCTCTAGGGAATAAGAAATGCCTATTCCTTATTCTAGAAACTTACATTTGAACTTCATTTTTTCCCTCTAGATAGTTAATGTTATTTAGTAAATATCCAGGTAAATAGATTCCAGTTAGGGGCCAGGACTGAACTTTGAGGGAGTCGTCCTTAGATGGTCATAGTGGGCAGCTTGATGCTTGGCTCTGCACACCCTGCTCATGGCTCTTCAGTTAGGCAGGCTCCTCTTCTTGCTGTCCTTCATGTTTTTGACCTTTCGATGACTGAATGATCACATTGTTCATAAGGTCAGAGGCTGTCCTGGTCCAAGGACAGTCAGAGGTGCTTACTGTATCCTTTGCCCAGAAGGGAGAACTTAGTAAAAACCCACTTATTTGTGGTCATGTTTTCAGGCTTTATTTCATTTTTAGAGCTTTGTTGGTTTTGTTTGTTTTAGAAACTGCCAATAGAGCAGAAGAGTCAAGGCAATAACACTCGTGGGAGCAGCTTGGTTAGTGAGTGGGTTGGCAGTTGTAGAAGACAAAATATTCCCCATCACAGATGCTGACGGGTCTTGTTGGAGCACCAGCTCTACACAGTTACCATTTCCTTTTGCTTCTTTGTAACAACTGCAATGAGTTTGTGGACTGCACAGTTCTAGGATGGTCCGCCAGGCTATGCACGGTTGAGATGCTCTCTTCTGGTTCTCCCTTCTTACCCCTAGGGAGGAGGTTAATATTGTCTCACAAATGCTTAAGTTTTATAGAAAATTATCATTTCTTCAAAGCTCTTTCTCCAAATCGATTGAAAGAATGTCAAAAAAAGGTTATATTTACTAATAAACAACCCTTATAAACTCTAAACACATATAGAGGATATTCAATTACAGTATAATTCAAGTAAGTTAAAGAAGAAGAAAAGATCTATGCTACTCTTGATCTAGAGTTTATGTGAACTTAGCCTTTAGTGATATAAATCAGAATATTTCTAATAAATTATTGACATACTGATTGAAGAATAATCTAAAAGTTATCTTTCTCTCATATCTGATGTGAATGAAAAAGTAAATCTTTAGCATATGAGGAACAAGCATTGTGTGGAGAACGGATGGGTGGAGTCCAGTTTGGGGGTCCTGTGGTAGGTGGTGTGGAAGACAGACTGATGTAAGAAACAGAACTGATTTATAAAAGTTTTTTATTTGAAGAAAAATACAAGTGTTGATATTGTTGGCCTCAGAACAGGAGGCATGGGACACGGCTGGGCATAAGAACAGTGGTATGAGCATTCAAACACAGGGTAGGTGTGCTTCAGAGGCTCAGATTTAACACGTACAGGGAGCGCTCCACAGTGTGACTGGCTAGCCTCTTTAGCTGAGCGTTGCCTTTTATTGGCAGTTGTTAAAATGCTAGTATTCATAGCTACCTTGAAACATTGAAGGCACTTTCTAGCAAAAGATGGCTGTATACTCTTCAGTTATTTTTGTCTAAAATGTAATATAATGTTTAAACTTGGTATATTATATCTTTAGATATTATCTTCACTATAGACTGTCTTATTATTAATATGAATGAACTTTTTCTGTCTGATCTCATGCTGTTTGGAGAGACAGGAACTGTGCCAGCTTGTGACTGCCAAGAATGCTTGCTTTTTGTTCGTATGACTGACATTTCTGCCTGTCCATTTGCTTTTGCCCCTTTGTCATGACCCGTGATGTTTTCCTTGTATTTATAATGGTCTGATGTGAAATTTTAAGTGCACTAACCTTGTGACAGAATTTATAGGCTGTCTGAAAAAGTGTTGGGTTTTAGAAAAGGAAGCATGTAATAATTTGTACGTTACATGGAGTTTTTTAATTGTATTTTAATATAGTATTTGTGGTAAAGAGACGTTAGAAGTCATATTTTAGTCATATTAAAATGGCTTCTTGTGTCATCTGGAAATAGAGAAGAAAACACAGACATCCAATATTTCTACAGGAAATGCTTCACAAGAAACACTTAAGAAACAAACACCACACACACACACACACACACACACACACACACATGCAGAAACACACACAGTATTTATATGTAAGGAATTTGTGTGTTATATATTTAATGTACAAATTATATATATACACATTATCTATCTATCTATCTATCTATCTATCTATCTATCTATCTATCTATATCTCCCTGCAGTGTCTGACATAAATGAGAAATAAGAAATGGAATAAAGAAGCATATGCATAAATAATTAAATTCCTTTTGAATAGGAAACTAGGTAAATGTAAATACTTTTAGTTCTAAAAATGGGGAATTTTTATTTTTAATTGTAGTATAAAGTGACAGTTTAGGAAAGTCCATCTTTATAGAGTGTTGTAAAATTATTCCTATGCTTTTCTGAGGCACGTCATACCATGGAGTACAACAACGATGGCTGATTGCTTAGGTTTTTGAAGTCTCCTTTCAGTTTTACTGGGCTAGTAAAGTTTTTGTATGTCCCAGGTTCCTCTTATCTTCAAATAAAGAAGAAGATGAATATTCTTTTAGAGCAACTTACTCCTAGACTTGGCTATGGCAGAATGGGAAGAACATAGTGAAGACATATTGTACTAGTCATAAAAGGAGGCTTTGCTTATCAAACCTGGTTGAGATGAGACCATTGGGATCCAACATCTCTGCTAGGAGGGTTTTAGAATTTGATGCTGGCCCAGTTCAAGAGCAATGCAGAAAATAGACTGACTATTCTGGGGTGCTGGCCCCACAGTGCAAGAGCCAGTTCTTAGGCGTTTAGGTGCAATAACTTAGAATCACAAATTATAAGTAAGATGGTAATAAATCAGACAGTGTAATCACAAGGTCAACAGTACTCATAGATTTGTGCACTGGTATTTAGTTTGAGATTATTTATCCTCAGAGCTCTACTCAAACCAAGCTTTGTTTACAGTGAGAACAACCTAGAAGAATAGGATGCCTATTAACACAATTTAACATGACTCTAATTTGTTGTTCCCAATATATACACAAGGAAACTTCCAAAGAGATGTTTTATCTGATAAGTCATTTAATTAAGCAAAGACTTGATCTGCTAATTAAACTGTCTGTGATAGTGTAGCCGCCTGTGGGACTTGAAAATAGCAATCCAATAATAGATCCATATTATATGCCGCAGACTGCGGTGGTCTTATTTCATCTAGCTCTTAATTATATGGATGAAAGATCTGACTTCAAGACTTGCTGTTTGTTCTCTGCCAGCTTGGTTAGTCATCAGAATTCTATTATTTATTATTTAGTCAGCCATCTATAAAGACTCACATTGCTGTTGGTTTTTTTTTTTTTTTTTTTAATGTTTCTGTGAAAGCCGATTTTTATAGACACAAGTTTTGTTTCTTCTCGTAGGTGGATGAAGTCATGCTCACTCTGAAGCAAGCTTTCAGCACCGCCGCTGCGCTGCAGAGTGCCAAGACGCAGATCAAGCTGTGTGAGGCCTGCCCCATGCACTCTCTGCATAAGCTCTGTGAGAGAATCGAAGGTACCATAGAACATGGCCTTGGCAGGAGACGAGTTTGCTTTGGCATCTTGACACACTGAAGTCTCCCCGTTATTGAGTAGTTCTTTGTTTCTCTGTGAACAAGAACCCCCAGAGCGTTTCTCAAGCCTAGTCAAACTCAAACTCAACGGTGCTATCAGTCGCTTCTGCATGCTTGCCTTTCTCCCTTTCCTTCTGAAGGCAAAATCAAGCCAAGAGCTTGTATTTCCCACAGTTCTTATGTCTGGCTGCATATGTGCACAGTGGGAACTGAGCAAACATTTGCTGAGTGAGGGGAGAGACGCAAACTCCCTGAAGACTGTTCAGCTTTTCCTTTTGTTTTCTCTCTCTCACTTGGTGATATATTCCTTTATTCTGAGAGTTGAGAACTGTAGCAAAGCTTGCTTGGTTTTTAGGATCTTTGGAAGAGTTAAGACAATGGAAGTGATATCATGAAGCAAGATTTTTATTTTCTGTTTTTGTTTTTTAATCTGTGCTGAGATGCTATCTAGTAACATTGGTCAGTTATCATCTGTGGACCACGCAGGATGTGCTGGGGACGCAGACATGTCTGACATACACTATGCCTGCAGAAACCTTTTAGTCTGGAGGAGAAGGCAGGCATGTGCGCAAAGACATGCAGTTCTGGATGATAGATGCTGTAATGGATGGAAATAGGGCAAACTCCACAGTAAGGCTGATGCACTCACTGTGGATTCTGGTTGTGAGTTCTATCCCATAGGTACCAAACAAGCGTGTGCTAAGATGTACATTTACTAAATATCCACACAACTCTATGATCTGAAACTATTTCAAACTAATATTCAGGTCTTAAAGGTTATAAGGGTGATTTTAAAAGAGTGGTTATTACTTTAAAACATAGGAAACATTTGCCAAAGGGAGTGTATATATCCAAATTGAAAGTGTGTGTCTGTGTGTGTGTGTGGTGCGTGTGTAATGTGTGTGTGTGTGATTTGTAGGATTAGTAAACTGTACAGAGGGAGAGAGAGAGACTTTCCACTTATGTAATCATATGATAGTCCAGCTGGATCCAAGAAAGTCCTCAATGCACACAAACCAAATAAAAGTAAGCATTAAAAGAGAAAAGCATTTTTATTCCTGAAAGGTGGAAAAGCTATATTCAGATACCAAAATAAAATAAAATAAAATAAAATAAAATAAAATAAATAAAATAAAAAAAGCAAAATAAAACACATTGTCAAGGCAATTGCTAACAACCTGGACCTACTAATTCCATGTGTTTCCTTATCAGCAACTGCATGCTTTTCAGAAGTTCACGATAGGCAGATTGGCCCCCAAAAGGGTCAAAACTCTACATATAAGAGAGAAGTGCAAACTTCTGAGGAAGCTGTGGAAGCCATCTTCAAGCCACTTCTCAGGTGGTTCTCATACCTTGAGGATGACCAACAGCTCTCTGATTGCCCGTAAGACCGTGTCAACAAGAAGGAAATCATGGCGGGTACTGGAAACCTTCCTGTCTTAGCCAGTGTTCCATTGCTCTGAACGCCATCACCATAGCAACTCTTTAATTGGAGCTTGCTTACAGTTTCAGAGGTTTAGTCCGTTATCATCATGCTGGGAGCATGGTGGCATGCAGGCAGACACAGGAGGAATAGCTGAGAGCTGTATCCTGATCCAAGGGCAGAAAAAAAGGGACAGTGGACCGGGCTTGGATTCTTTTTCCTTTTTTTTCTTTCTTTTTTTTTTTTTTTTTTTTTTTTTTGAGACAGGGTCTCTGTGTAGTACTGGCTATCCTGGAATTCACTATGTAAACCAGGCTGGCTTGTAACTCAGAGATCCTTCTGCCATTACCTCCTGAGTTCTGGGATTAAAAGTATGTACCACCATATCTCTCTTCATCCTGGTAAATGCAAATCTAATTTACTGACTCACAGAGATAGATAGGATATCTGCTAAAAAACCACATAAGAAAACATGTGTATTGAGTGTGAATCGTCTTTGACTTTTTGGTTTTACAGAATGGCCATAGAGTTTTCTGCGTCTCTATCATGTATGCTTTCCTTAACACAGCACAGCGCTCAGAGCAGAGAGTGAGCATTGACATTAACTCTTTATCCAAATAAAAGCCTTCAGTGCTTTTCACCAGGTTTTTTTTTTTTTTAATTCATCCAGGATCCAATCCTGGCCTAATCAATTCTGATCCAATTCTGATGATTTGCTTTGTTATTCCACAGTCTGCATAAAGCACGAAAGTTTCTTCCTTATTCACACAGGGATGTGAATCAATGTGATAAAATCTCATCTGAGAATCAATATGATAAAATCTCATCTGAGAGCCACTTCAGGAGCCTCTGCTACTACATAAGAAGCCAGGCTTATGAGTGCTCCTACCATCGAAATAGATTTCAGCATTCTCTCTGTGACTCTCTACAGAATCTTGGTATGCTTCAGAGACAAAGGAGGGGCTGAAAGGTTACTGTCCTTGTCCCTGTTCCTGCCTCCTAGTAAACCTCAACAAGTGCACTTGTAGCCAAGCCTGTGTAAGCCAACTGTGCACGAATCCTAGTAGCCATGACCCAAATTCTAGGTTTTTTTTGAAGCAATTTTTAAAAAAAGGCTTCTTCCCTTTGCCTTTTAAAAGGCTATCTGCAGAGATCTGGGTCATTTTCAAAAAGTAACTAAAGTGTAGAGACTGAGGAGGTGGCTAAGTGGGTGGACAGCAAACAGTGTAGTGTGAGGACCGACATTTAGCACACTTACAAAGGGTAGGCATGGTGGCATGAGCCTGCTAGCCCATTGCTGGGGTGGAAGGGGCAGAGATGGATGTGTTTGTGTCTTACGGGATAGATGGCAAGACAGTTGAGATGAGGCTGAAATGACATTCCAAACTGAGGTGGAAGGGAGAGAGAAAATACATCCAACATCAACCTCTGGCGTTGACAGCACATGCAGCCCCCTTTCAGTCTCCCCGCCCCCAAATTTTCCCACGCATGTGGCTAAAATCTGAACAGATAGCTTTGCTTCAATTAGCTGACACTTTGTGTTTTCCTTAGAAATCCAATTAGAAAACTTAACGGTAGGCTTATAAAACACGGTAGTGCTTGTATTTAAACTCTGTAATACCAAATTAAGTCATAAGGAAGTATTTTTAGTCAGCAACTTTGTCTTACTCATTGTAAGTAAAAATAACAGATGCATGGAAAACACTAAAACCAAGACTTGATATTTCAGACTGTATTTACCACAGCCTGAGAGGGAGAACCTTATAATACCATCTTTTCATTTTGAAGTTATATTTGTTTAGTTTTTATATGTAGTGGTATGTGGGTCTTAGTGTGCTATGACCACATGTGGAGGTCAGAGGACAACTTGTACGAGTTACTTCTCAATTCCTACTATCTGGTTTCTGGGGTTCAAATATGGAAGCAAGCACCTTTACCCTCTGATCCATCTTGCTCAGTACCAAATTATTTTTAAAAATTGCTAGTCCATCTAAAAGTTTACTATGTATTATATATGGCTAGATGGCTTCTTTATAATCCAAATATAGTGGCAATACTTACAGTGACAGATAACCTCTATCTTTACAATGGATGCTCACGTGATCATTGTAACTATCAATTAAACTTACTCTTTTTTTTAAAAATAAAAAAACAAAAATTAAAAATAGAAGCATCTTTATGGAGACAATTCTCCAAGAACTTAATGTAAACTCTGTGTGTGTGTGTATGGAATATTTTCTGGAATTTATGGTCTGGCACACATGGGAAGGTATGCTACACAGCGCGGAGATGCTGAGGTGACAAGATCTGAAGCTGATGTGGGCTACAAAATGAGATTATCTGAACAATAGCAATGACTCCGAAAAACAATGGAAAGGTTTATAAATATCTAAATACAGAGAAGTGAAATATTTCATGGAATAAGTATCCTAAATGAAGTTTTATTCTATTTAAATGGAAGCCCCAAGGGGGGAGTCACCCCTGCTTCAGTAGTCCTGTATTTCAGTATTATTGTGCACTTATGTTTATGATGGATAGTTAGAAGCTCAGCAGTTGTGGCTAAGGCTAGCCCTTGACTTTCTAACTAACACAGTCTCTGGGCTGCCATGTGGGTTCCCTTGGGAGTTCTCATAGTAGTTGGTTCGAGAGTTTCCTGAGTGCATGCTGTCTGTGCTTGGTAGCATTAGAGATTCTTCGTAGACATTCTCCATCCAGGTGTGGTTCCACATTCTCCACCGTGGCATCTGCAGGTTTAGGTGTCGTGCTTTGCTACTAGGTTTTGTCTTTCCACTGTCATGTTCTAGGATCCTCTTCTTGAGAAGACTGAAGTTAGGAGCCAGCTGGAGGATGGGGGAGGGTAATGGCCGACATGCGCTTATGGCTCTGAAGCCATCCTCCACCTCACACATCCCTCGTCTTTTAGGTCTCTACCCACCACGAGCCAAGCTGGTGATCCAGAGGCATCTCTCTTCACTGACGGACAATGAGCAAGCTGACATCTTTGAACGGGTTCAGGTACCACTATTCACAGATCTCCTGTAATAAACGTCAGTAGCAACAGTAGATGGGGTCCCATCATTGAATTCTTATTTTCATCCCATTGCCTGGAAGATATACATCCCTAGGGCTAGCAGAATGGGAAAGCTAGATTTCTATATATCCTCTGGACATATGCATGTAGCTGAGGCTACATCCAGAGCAGTGAGATTGATTTGCCCTATTTGGCTCTCCCCTCATGTTTTCAACAGAAATTGAAACCCATTAGCGACCAGGAGGAGAATGAACTGGTGATTCTGCACCTAAGGCAGCTCTGTGAAGCCAAGCAGAAGACCCACGTGCACATCGGGGAAGGGCCAGCGGTGAGTCTAGACCGCCTCCTTGGTTTATGTCTGTCTGTGCCTGAATTCACACTTGTAGTTAAAAGATCACACAGGAGATGGGAGAGAATTCTTTCCTTTGGACTCTCATCTTTGTTCGGGTGATACTCTGCCTTAGAAAAACCCAGCATTTGTGAAGTTTATGGGAAATTTAAGCAGACATTGGCGCATGGAGGTAGAATCATTATAGTTTCAAAATGTAAAATAATTTGGTATTTTGGGTAGAAAAAAGTCGTGGATGTTCACGATGTACAGTGAATGAACGTACACTAAAATTCCATTGACCTATGATTTTTTTTGTTTACATATTTCTACACCTGTTTTATCTGAACGACAACGTGGACGATAGTTATTCTTGTGCATGCCTGCTTCCACTGTAAACGGAAGGATAGCGTGTCTGAGCCCATAGCTTTGAGTAAATTCTCAGCTGCACAGTAATTAACAAACCAAAAACAGCAAACAAACAAACAAAAACAAAACCCACCCACATAGACCACCATCAGAAGGATCTTAATGCACAGCTCCTAAGGACACGGATAAACCATGGTTTGTATGTCACTGCACCTGTGGCATCAGTAAGTTATTTTGGTGTCGAGACACTTGAGATGGAGCCCAGGCTTTCCCCCAAACTCCAGGTCTTCCTGCTTTAGGCTTTCCGGAAGTAGAATTAGCAGCTCCGATCACCGTGCCTGGCTTGGGAGCCAAAGCTTCTCCTTCTGTCTTTGGTCCATTTTGTGTATTTTGCTTGTGCATGAATGTGGAGGTCAGAGGAGTTCGCATGAGTCAGTTCTCTCTTCCCAGGAATCTCCCTTGACTCTAACCCAGGTGGTCAGGCATGCAGAAACTTCTTCACTAGCTGAGCTGTCTCACCCTCCCCTCCAGAGATGCAGGGGTGATCAAGTGTGGCCCTTTGGAAGCTCCTGCACCAGCCTGAAGCCAGCAGCCTTGTCTGCTCTTTCGGTCTCTGTTTTTCCTGACCTTTTTGTGACATTAAATTTGCCTAGGAGATAAATTCCCCTAAAACACAGTGGCTCTCTTCTTAGCATTGGCACCAACATATTTCCCATTTATCTAGTACTTGAGGGCCCCTCTCAGGGTTTCCCCTAGTTTCACCTTCTCATGTCAGCAGAGGACTGTAATGGAATTAAATACACAGAACACGCGACCATGGACACACCATTGATTCATGTTACTGATGGAGTTTTACTAACCTGCAACGTTCGTGACCACATACAAATTAAAAATGGAGGGTTTGTCATCATTGTTGTTTACGATTTATTTATTTTGTCTGCCTGATTGTTTTGCCGTCCATGTGTCTGTCCATGTGTGTGCATGGGATGAGCACAGAGGTCAGAAAAGGCACTAGA
Organism: Mastomys natalensis; assembly: GCA_021653895.1. NCBI lineage: Eukaryota > Metazoa > Chordata > Mammalia > Rodentia > Muridae > Mastomys > Mastomys natalensis. The sequence goes on from JAJTUV010002039.1 coordinate 85,403, forward strand.
TCCCCTAGAACTGGAGTTATAAAAGACTGTGGTCTACTGTGGATGTGCTGGAAACTGAACCTGGGTCGTCTTCGAGAACAACCAGTGTTCTTAATCATTGAGTCACTTCTCCAGCCTTGAAAACAGAGTTTAACAGAGGCACCATTAGATTTCAGCTTAGGTTACTACAGAGTTTCTTGCTCTTTGAAACGTACTTTCTCCTATGACTGGAACATAATACAGACACTTTAGAAAGGGATGGTGGCAGTCAGCTGAAAAGCAGCAGAAAAATTGACATCCTGAGTTTTTAAATCTTTGGTAAATGAAGTGGGAAATGTGCATGAAACAGAGCGGCCTGGAGGAAAGGCATTATTTCCGTCTTTTTTTTACCTACAATATTAAACTCTCTTCCTTATAATCTTTGTGTTCACAGTGTGAAACCTAAATTATTACGTCTTGATTGAGGGACTTGAAGATTGCTTGCATTTTTTAACTGCTTCCTCCTGAGCTTACATTTAAAGCCTCATTTAACCTTGAGTGTGTTGACACTATAACCTTACTGTTTTCCTTTTCCTAGATTATTTCAAATAGTACAATCCCAGAAAATTCGACAAGTAGCGGGAGGTTCAAGCTTGACGTTCTGAAAAACAAAGCGAAGAGATCCTTAACTTCCTCCTTGGAAAATATCTTCTCCAGGGTAAGATTGAACTGGGATATCTTAGGCAAATGCATCTGTTTTCTGCTTCACTTATGATCAGCCAGCTCACTGAAAGACTTCGTCAAGGGATGCTGTTAAGATAACTTTAATTGGGTTAACACTGCAGTAACATAATCTTGTAATCCCTCTATGAGAATCAGAGGCAAGGTTGGAGTGGGCAGCTAGCCTGGGCTACATAGCAGCACTGTGACTTAGAAATCCCATAAAACAGATTTCCTTCTTCTAAAGGTCTAGGTTTGTTCTCTGACGTCTGAAATCTGAAGTTAAGCCACACACATTTCTTGTTAGAGATATGTATGTGTAGAAATGGGAAATCAAATCCTGATATGCAATTCTGTAAGAACTTCTGATGTTTTGATATCTCATAATGTATTTAAAATGTCTACTTTTCCTTTGTCCACTATTAAATACTGACATAAAATGTTAAGAACAAGTATGAAGTGATGGAAAAATCATGTATCCTATCTAGGACTTTTATATGTTTCATTTAAATGTTAGCAAAATGTTTCCCCTTGTACTTGGATTTCCTCTTTCTGAATCATAAAGTCTTAGGCCTGGACTGCCATGTTTCAGGTGTGAATGCTGCCTTTGTGGTACAAGAGCCAGCCTACAGGAGACAGCTGCCAGCAGAAGAGGGTGCCTGGTGTGGGGAGCCTAATTAGTGAAGGAAGGCTTAGTCTGTGAAAGTGTCTCGCTTAATATTTGAGGCAGAGGGAGGAGCAAGCATTCACAGAGAAAGGTGCCTTATGCAGGTAGTTAGATTCTGAACAGGCTGAGAGTGCTAATTGCAGTAGTAGCCCACTGGTGTGAAGAGAGTGATGGACCACAGGCAGCAGAATGAGCTTAGTCAGAGAATGCTTACATGTATAGATATACTAATGTTCACGACATCCAAGGGAGATGGGAATTGCAACGAGGAAAAGGGTGGAAGCCAGACAGTTGGATTTAACTTAGACTTATGTGCATGAGATTGTGCACATAAATGTACATCCTCTGCATGTTCCTAGCTTTATCCATCGAGAGAAGTTTTCCTATCCACACCTGACAGCCAGTTTGGTTGGGTGACATCTGACTTCTGGAGTTTGGTTGTCATGTGGCAAATGCTGTTGCACCACATTCATGAGTATTGTTGCTTGCATACTGCCTGTGATCTACTGCTTGGACATACCTAGTCCAAACTCCTCAGAGATCCTTCATTGTCTGGTCCTTGACAATTCTGAATTCAGTGGGCTTGCTGGTGTGTAAGCTGTCCCTCAGCTTATGCTTGCTGACATGTTCCCTTATGGAACTGAGGCATGGCCTCTGTGCCTGTCGCATTCCAGAAGCCACACTATGTTCATCATGGCAGGTGGCAAGGACTCCAGCCTTCTCGTGCTGGGCAGAAGCTAGACGGCCTGTTATTATGATGGGGCCTTGGATTATCTCACCCAAAACTTGTGGGGAAATGTAACCTCTATTAGGAGAGAATAGGAGGGGGAATCTTGATGAGACGATTAACTTATTCATACAGCTAGTTGACCGATGTGCTAATGGGTTAGCACTAAAGTGGGGCTGCTGTCTCACCATGTGATTCCCTGCATCACCTCCCTGCTGGACGTGCCCTCTTGACCTTGAACCTAGAGTTGTGAGCTAAAAGCAAACTTTGATTTATTAGTTTCTTGCTCATGCTGTGATGTCATTAACAACTAGGAAGCAGAAGAAGACACAAGGAATAGAATTCTTTTGTTTCACTTCAGTGTGTTCTGGGCGTGGGGCAGTGGCGCGTCCATTGCCTGGGGAGTTGGTGAGAAGTAAATGATCTGACAGACAGACAGCGCTTAGAGTACTGCTCAACCTGGTTGCTGTTATTGTAAAACAGTGTTCAATGCTGTATGTGTCATTGAGCAATTAGTTCTGAACTATTATATGACTCTATATGTATGTATATATTTATGTTTATCTATCATCTATGTATCTACCTATCATTATCTATCTATCTATCTATCTATCTATCTATCTATCTATTATCTATCTATCAATCAATCATCTATCTGTCTGTCTATCTGTCTGTCTTCAATCTGTCATCTGTCTGTCTCTCCATCCATCCTAGGTCATTCCAAGTAGCATTTTTTGGGGAATTTATTATTAGCACGGGGAGCTTACCTTACAAGGCCTTCCTCTATTTTAACTGTTTTACCGAGTTAAGCCCCTAAGGAAGATGGATGGCCACACATTTATAATAATAAGTCAATATTATCCCCTCTCAGGCCATGTACCACTGTGAAAGCATGACTTAAATAACACCAGACATGGTGCTCTTGCCTTGTAGGGAGTTCATGCTGATAACTGACCAGGGCTCTTCCAAGTGAATGCTTAATAGCTTAGGAGCCCACTCTAAACTCACAGTCGTTTTGCTTATAAATTACCTTGTCATGTTAAAATATATTTAAATGTGCACAATTAGAGTCTCTTGAAAAACACCTGCAAGAACTCCGTTTAAAAGAACTGTTGTAGACAGGCTGGGGTTTATAAAGGAGTTAGTGGGACTTTTTCATTATGGTGGGTATATGTTTATATCGCACTGTGTCCAGCTAATATTGCCCATATGTGCATGAATGTAAGGTTATCCGGCGGAGTGTAGGCAATCCTTTACTTTCATTTTTAAACAGAACTTACAGAAGTAAGCAGTGAAGAGGACTGAGCCTCTCTGCCAGTCTCCTTGGTCATGATCTATTTTTTTGTAATATTTTTTTAATTTTATTTTTTTACTTGTTCACTTTATATCCTGCTCACTGCCCTCCCCCCCAGCCACCCCCTCACACATGTTTTTCCTCATTCTCCCTCCTTTTCTCCTCTGAGCAGGTGGGCACCCCTCTTGGTATCCACTGCCCCCCCCCCCCGCCCCCCGGTACTTCAAGTTTCTGTTAGGCTAGGTGTTTCCTCTTCCACTGAGGTCAGACAAGGCAGCCCAGGTAGAAGCTATCCCATGTACAGGGTAACTCCCACTGGTGTTGTTCAGGATCTACATTACGGTCAAGCCGCATATCTGCTACATATGTGCCGAGAGACCTAGGTCCAGCCCATGTATGCTCTTCGGCTGGTGGTTCAGACTCTGAGAGCCCAAAGGGTCCAGGTTAGTTGACTCTGTTGGTCTTCCTGTGGAGTTCCTATCCCCTTCGGAGCCCATAATCCTTCCTCCTATTTCTCCATAAGAGACCCCAAGCTCCATCCACTGTTTAGCTATGGGTGTCTGTATCTGTCCGAGTCGGTTTCTCAGTGGAGCCTCTCAGAGGACAGCTATGCTTCTGTCGGCAAGCATCACGGAGATGAGGTGGCCGAGTGGTTAAGGCAATGAACTGCTAGCATCTTTTATGGGGCTTTTCAGACACAGAATCCTGAGCTCATCATATCAAAATATACAGGAAGTAGGACTGAGGCCACTGGTGTTAGAAGATCTACAGGTGATTCTGATGCACAGTATGAAGTTGGCTACTTACCTCACCATTGTGATGCTTCGTGTTCCAGGATAGCATTTCTTCTTAAAGTATGACACGTGAGCAGCTATACCATCATCTGGGACAGTGGTTGTCAACCTTCCTAATGCTGTGGCCCTTTAATACAGTTCCTCAGGTTGTGGTGACCTCCCCAGCCATGAAACTATTTTGTTTCTACTGATATGAGTCATGATGTAAATATCTAATAGGCCACCTTAAAGGGATTGCAGCCCACAGGTTGAGACCTGCTGCTGTAGGGCCCTGTCCATTGTACAGAATCCTGGCCTAACCTCAGAACTGCTTCATCAGAAAATCTGGAGTCATGTCCACTAGTGTGGCCTTTGAGAACCCTCCAAGTCACACTGATGCAACCTCAGGTTTGAGAGCTGCAGCTCCAGACAAGTGTGATACTTGAAGCTCTGACATCTCAGGTAGGGGATTGGTATTTGTCAAAGTGTTACCTGGAGAAAGGGAACACAGTACTTAGTAACAATTTCATTAGAATGATCGAGCTGGCGAGGGGACCTGAAAGCAAGACCTGACCCTGGCAGCTTGTATGGCTATGGACTTGGACAGCTTCATTCCGATTCAACTCTAGTTTCTCCATTTATAAAATGTGCATGGCAATGCTGAGTTACATTATAAATTAATATTGGGTAAGGTCCACACTAGAGGTCTGACCTCCATATTCACAGTAGGCTGGAAACCTGTTGTTTACAAAAAAATTAAGGGCTGTCCTTGATCCCCATTTAGACCTTGGTACTCTGCACAGCCCTTGCCAGACTGACTTTGAAATGTCTCTTCTGCATGCCTTGAATTGCGGTAATGGCTCGCAGCAAAGACAAGGCCAATCTATTTTGGTCTCAGTGAATACTATAGCTTTTGTGTCCTGGATTGAGGCCAAATGCTATAAATGTTGTGGCCTACCAAGGTCTTCACATGTAACAGAAGGCTGGCCACTCCATCTGTCTGGTAAAAGTCTGACAGGTCGAAAGGGGTTTGTGTTCCACAACTTACCATTTCCCCGCTTTGGGTTACATAGTAGAAGTTTAGTCAAGCCCGAGTGTAGCTCAGCATTGCTTTCCGAAGTGAGATGTACTTGTTTATGAGATGGGATTCCCATTGTAATTTCTTAGAAGCCCAGATCATAAACACTGAAACATGGGCCCATGGAGAATGACTGACATGAGAGTTATCCAATCGTCATGCCGTAAAACTGAGAAAGCTGTGTGTTTTAGAGATTAAAGATAGAACCATGTATTCTGGTTGCTTGTTGCTACTTCTCGGGTTTCCTATATACTCACTGGCATAGAAATGTGATTTGTTTTCAATCCTTTTTTGCTCTTCAGAACAGTGTCCACTGAATTCCTTTAATGTTTGTTGGTACTTTTAAAAGCAATTTTGCTTTATTTTACATAAAAACGAGTACAACAGATATGGATAAAACACAAGGAGCAAAACACATGGCTTAAATTCTTTTTATTCTCATGGAAGTGGTCTGTGATGTGGGGCTGGTTTGCATATAAGCCACAGCTAAAAGTAGCAGACATCGGCTCTACTGATTGTCTTTCAGCCACACACTACTGCAAAAGTTCATTAGCTGTAAACGTATCTCCTAACTAGATGCATGCTTGCTATAATGCAGATTTAAAACGCTTAAAGAGCACTGAGAGACTCTAGGTCATTTCAGGATACTTAACTCCATGTACCTAAGTACCTAACGTATGTGAATTCCCTGTTATTGTAATATTGTAATTCTGCCTTCCGGAAAGCCCGACCACAGGGGGCAGCACTGAGTAGGGCCTCAAGGGTATACTCTTTTTTTTTTTTTTTTGGATCATTTTTATTTTGCTGTTCAGAATTTAAAAAGTTTTTATTCACTTTATATCCTGCTCACTGTACCTCTCCCATCACCCTCTATCCCAATCTTTCCCTCATCCCCTTTTCCCTCCCCATTCCCTGTGCCCACCCTCTCATAGACTGTACTCTTAATTGTGCTTCTTATATTTACATTGCTGCCTGTCCGTTGCTAGCTAGGAAGTTACCTTGGCCACAGTCATCTATCAGAATTGCCACGCCATGTGAAATGCTTACCACCACACAGCTCATGATCCCTGTCTGTGACGTTTATTGTCGCTATAGTTGTTGCCCTCTAAGGAGCCTATGGAGATCTAAAACTTATTACTACACGGACCACGAATAAGAATAATTTACTTTATAAAGCAAGATAGGCTACCATAAGTATGAAACGCTGAACTAAAGGTGAAGGCGAGCTCTTAAAACCGTCAGTCGTCGCTACAAAGGAAAAGTCCCATAGAAGGCTAGAGAAGGGAGTCATCAGGAAAACAGGACAGAGCAACAGCTCAGTGGGAAAACTGAACATTGTAAACATTGAAGGGATACGCTCTGGGACCGCCACCAAAGGACAGAGCTCCCAAAAGACACAGCACAGGTTCTCAAACAAATAATCCAAGAAAATACGTTAGAGCTAATAAACATGGCTTTCTAGATCGAGTAGGCTCAGAAAATGCACATTTAGAGCAACTGGATAAACTTCATACTAAGGCGTGTTGTCATGACGTCTCTCAGTGTTGCTTGAAAGGGGAAGCGGCACCATGGACACAGCTATAGAGTCACAAAACCTTCAGACTTTTGAACGAAGGATGCGGAGCCACGGTAAGGGATGACAAAAGAAACTCTTCAAACATCCAAGTGAACTACTGATGAAACGTAAGCGTGGAATAGGGACATTTGTGGCTATGTACATCAAGATGAATGACATCCCAGCCTCCCCTTTCTCAGAAAGTACCTGGTGGGTGTGTGTGTGTCACCAAAATGAGGAAGAACACCGAAAAAGAGGAAGACAGGACGCTAATGCCAGGGGGTTTGAAGGAAATTTTCAGGTTGATGGTGAAGAGGCTACCAGGAAGCAATATTGATTGAGTCCAGATCGGGGCAGGGGGGCAACGGCCTCGATACTGAGTTCAAAGATGAAGACTGTCATTGGTGGATCATTTGACCATGCGATGATCTGTTGGAGAATTTCATGATTACTGAATAAGAAGTCATTAACACCTTGAGAGAGGAAGGGCCGAGACACGAGATGCAGTTGTATGAAGTTTGTGGCAGCCATGTAGCTAGCCACCAACAGTCCTTACAAGGGCAGGATCATAAAAGTAGAGAAGACAGATTTAACTGGTGATAAAATGACATATAGGGAGGAAGAAAGAGAGAGGGAGAGGGGGAGGATAGGAGGACTGCAGGGAGGGGAGAGAGAGAGAGAGAGAGAGAGAGAGAGAGAGAGAGAGATCACGAGAGTGCATGTGTGTTAAAACAAACAAGAATACTTATTTCATCTTCCAGATCATGTCTGAACCAAAACCACTAAGGGATGATAGCATGAATGGAATACTGGAAGCGTCAGTATAAATCATTGGTTTTCAACAGGGGTGGGGGGTTTACAACCCCTTTGGGGGAGGCACATGTCAGATGTACTGTATATCAGATATTTACATTATGACTCTTAATAGTAATACAATCACAGTTCTGAAGTAGCAAGGAAATAACTTTGTGGTTGGGGGTTGCCACAACGTGAGGAACTGTATTAAAGAGATGTGGCATTAGGAAGGTCAGGAACCACTGCTATACATCATCTCAAGACTTGCTTTTGGGGGTGTGGGTCAGAGTGTGAGAGAAGGAAGGGGACAGTAAAACTTTGTAGTATAAGATTGGCTAACAAAATTTGAATTTTGGAACTTTGTACAGGTGTTACTTCGATTAAAGATTAAAATTTAAGGCCGGGCGTTGGTGGTGCATGCCTTTAATCCTAGCACTTGGGAGGCAGAGGCAGGTGGATTTCTGAGTTCGAGGCCAGCCTGGTCTACAGAGTGAGTTCCAGGACAGCCCGGGCTACACAGAGAAACCCTGTCTCGAAAAACCAAAAAAAAAAAGGTTAAAATTTAATTCCTTCCACCCCCAAATTAAAACACACACACACACACACACACACACACACACGAGGGCAGATTTAAAACAGTCAGTACTTTGAAATGTTGTTTATCTCTTCTTTTGGCAGAGGTGCTGACCCATGCCTGACTTGTGTCTCTGGTCACTCCTTTTAGAACCTTTCCATGCCTTTAATGTGTCACCTCCTAAGACCTTGTGTTTGGTATGCTTCACAGCCCACTTTTGTGTTTGCTTTCCTTTGTTTTGCTTAGGTTTTCTTTGTATGTAACATGAGAGGAATAGAAAGTCATCTGTTATGTTAGTTCTGTTATGATTTTTAGATTGTATTGAGATGTCTACCAAGAGCCAGTCAGTAACCGTGATATTGACTGACAGCTAAGCTTGTAAAGTGGGTTGATTTATTGATCTATTGGCTTTATGGCATAATGAATAAAGCAAAACTAATACATTTTAGGAGGCTTTTTTGGGAGTATGAAGGACAGAACTCTGGTTTCTAGATGTGGTTTTGTTCAGGCTGGTCTTGAACTCACTGTGAAGCTCACGCTGGTTTCAAGTGTGGATCTTGTAATTCTCCTGCCTCATCTCTCAAGGATTGGTATTACATTATATTCTGTTTTTTCCATATTATTACATTCCTGTAATGTGAATTGTGATGTCGATAATACATTGTAAGGAAGGCGTGTGTTGCTTGCTTGGTGTCTTAATGTCCTGTCCACACTTGCATTTGTCTGTGTGACGGAAGACACTCTCACTGATCTTGTGGATGACAAGCCTTTAAGGTTGACACCGGAATAAGCCCTGAAGCTTGAGGCGTCTTTGCAGTTGTCCAACAGCTGAGTAAGGAACAATGTCAGTTTGGAAGAGTTGGGTGCACTGTGCTCTGGTGACTGTCACCACAGCTGGCCAGTTCAAATGAACTGAGGGGATTAACTTAATTCTTAGGTGGAGTGAAGACTGAATTGTCTTCTGTACTTTTCCTGTACAATTACAAGCGGTTGTCATAATGATTCTGCCTATACTCTTCACACAGGGAGCTAACAGAATGAGAGGTCGGCTCGGAAGTGTGGACAGCTTTGAACGGTCCAACAGTCTTGCCTCAGAGAAGGTATCTGATCTAGTCACAGCTCTCTGGTTTACCAAACACTGCTGTTAGCCAGGACCATGGGAAAACATGCATGACTAATTATTTTGTGATGAGATTTTTTTTTTTTTTATCTTCTGATAGATAAATATTGGATGCTCTGTTGTTTTGAACGAGAAGATTCTGGGTATTAACAGTTTATTTTTCATTCAGCTACGCTCCCTCCGATTGGAACGCGGTATGCCCTTCATTGGCTGACTCTGCTTTTGCTTTGCACTACAGATAATTTGCTTATAGTATTTGAGCAACTGTTTATTTAAAGTCAAACAAATGGAAACATCCAGGTACCACCCCATAAACAAACACACACACACACAGAGACACACACAGCATACACATAAACACACAGACACACAACATACTCACACAACACACACAAACACACAAACACACATGCAGACATACAATGCACAAAGACACATATACACACAGAGACATGCACGCACACACACAGACATACACACAACACAAACACACACACAGGGCAAACACACAGACACACAAGGCACACACATACACAAGGCACACACACAGACACACAACACACACATATACACATAAGACACAGACACACAAGGCACACACACAGACACACAAGACACAAACACACACAGACACACACACAGACACACAAGACACAAACACACACAGGCACACACACACACATACACACACGTACATGCACATGAGTCCCCCGATTTTTTGTTATTCTTTTTCCATATTACTTCTTTTCCTCTTTTTTGTTTTCCTTCTATTTCAGCTGCAACATCTCACAGACAGCCAGTCCTATTGTGGGTTTCCTGTTTCCTGTTTTCTGCAATATGCAACTTGGGGCACTATCAACTTTTGTTGTCCTAGGAAAACACTCTTTATTATTTTTTCTTATTAAACTTTTGCTGGCACCAGAGACCTAGTTGGTATGTGTCTGTTAGCCGTAACCCGTCTCATCAAGCCAGATGGTTTCTCTGTGGTGCCCGTTTAAGTAGCATACCTGACTGGATTGAAAGATTTATGTTGTCTCTTCACCGGATGGGAGAGGCATTCCAGAGGGCTCCCTTGGGTTCATTTCCTGTTTTTCATGTCTTTTCAAAGAAATTTACCACAGGGATCATGCCACTGGACAGAAATATCCAGAGTGGAGGAAGACAATTCACGGGCTTTAGTTTTTCCAAAGGTTTTGCACTGAGCCTCAGGCACCGAGGCGCTGTGAGGCTGTTTTGACATTACTGCAAACATGCAGAGCCATAGGTCACAGAAGTTGGGAGATCCCTGAACGAGACTCCGCCCTCTTTGGGTCATGGCCTCTTTTCATCCTCTGGCAACAACCGGAAGGGTATAGTAGCCCTAGCATTTTACCACAGCCCTCAGGGGAAGAGTACCTTTTTCTTATCGGCCTTCTTGCTTTCCTGACCGTCTTTTCAGATGCTCCGTGACACCTGCTTTCCCGCAGCAGTGGGTTGTGGTGAAACAGATTAGTCTTCACCAGGGTTGAGTAAAAAGAAAAACAAAACAGTTTGGTCATGAGTCAGGAAGACGACAGGTCCCCTTTCACCCCTCAGCCTTGAGTGTCTGCGTGTCTGTAGAGAGCCTGGTGGCGGCAGACACCTTCCCGGTTTCTGTTGCAGGATTTTTCACCGGGGGACTCTCCCCCTGGGACACCGCCAGCCTCTCCACTGTCCTCCGCCTGGCACGCCTTCCCGGAGGAGGATTCCGACTCTCCACAGTTTCGAAGACGGGCTCACACCTTCAGCCACCCACCTTCAAGTTCAAGGAGGAAGCTGAACTTGCAAGATGGGAAGGCCCACGGCCTACGGTCCCCTCTACTGAGGCAGAGCTCCAGCGAGCAATGCAGGTAGGTCCTGGTCTGGCCCCACACTATGGGGCATCAGAGTTTAATGTCATTCGGTTTGGGTCACTTTGGAGTCAGTGTGGATTGTATTTGATGCTTTAACCAGACTTAGAGTCCAGAAGGAGCAGAAAAGTAAGAGACGTACTTCTCTCAGATAAGGGAAGATGGGTGAGGTTAAGACATTCCCTGAGAAAGTCCTAACATTTCAAATGGAAGCTTGCTTTTTCTTTTTCCCATAAAAAAATAGAGAAAACATGGCATGCAGTCGTTTTGCCTAAAAATATGCGCTGGTGCATATTATATCCTGTCTCTTCAATGCTAGCTCTGAGGGAGTCAAGCCGCATCAGTGTGCAGCCTAGAGCGTCTTGTCAGCCTGCAGTCACATACCAGGTTGAGGCAGTTGTCTAAGTTCCCTTCACATGGGAGACAACATTCGTCTGTTTTTTACTACAAAGTAAAAGCTGAGTATGACAATTACTACAAATTTTATCATTTTATCTGAAACTGTTTCTATGACAGTGTAAAGGTAAAACATGGGGCTTCTTCCCAGTCAGCTCAGAGTCACGTTTTGCTGCTATTTTTCCCTCTTTTCTTCCCATGTCTTTCATGTAGACAGCAGGGTTGACTCTCCATGTTAGTCAGAGACATAAAGAAAACCATCTGAAAACAAAACGCTGTCTAAAAAGGCCAATTTTACTGTGAAATGTTATCAGATTTACTTTCCTGTTGTTTCTAATCATGTTTTCCTCTCATGATGCAGCTTTCATTGCTGTTTTCTGGTTGATTTGAATTCTAAAAACCAAGTAGAACATAAAACGCATATAGGTTACCAACATAAAGAAAATCAAAGCGGTGAATTGTCTTCAGATTCTGTTTGCGAAGGAGATTAAGTGGTTCGTAAGCAAACCAAGATTTTATAAATAATTACTCTATTGATTTTTACCTAAGACAATGAATCTCTTCACCCAGAGAGCAAACTATTGTCAAGAATAAAAGGTGCCAATCAATTTGAAAGACAAATGATGTCTCTTCCAATTCCTCCCTGAGTTCCCTACACATTGTATCATATACATTCAAATAATTTAGATCATTGTCAGTATAAAAAAGTACCATTGTATGTTATTTAGATGCATTCTGCACTGAAAACCCCTTGTTTATTAACAGAGCTATGTGAGAGATTTAGGGCTTTGGATTAACAGTTCCACATAGGAAATAATATGAATATAATGTTGGATAAGCCAGGGATATTGTGTACGGAGACTGACCTCGACCAAACATGCCATTTACCAATATACGTATTGGTGGCTAAGGGGTTTGTATCTTTAGAATAGTTAATCTTTATATTATCCATCATCGGTTTATCCTTAGGAAATTGTCTTCCAGTAACTATTTGTGTTTTCCTACCCCGACCCTTGACGTCTCTTCTGCATGTAAACATACGTTTTGTTCCCAAAGTGTTAAGAGGTACAATGTGTGAAAGGGTGAAGCTTCAGCTTAGCCGCTGAGCAGAGAACCGCATGGTCCTCTCTGTAAGTTCTGCGCAAGCTCCAGCTCTCAGCCCTTCAAGGAAAGAGTAGATTAATAGCAAGAACCTATTTATGTGCTTTTTCTTAGTAAGTGACGGTTTCGCTGCAACATAGATTTTAAGAGAACTCTGCTGTGTTTTCTGTACTCAGCATTCTCCCGTCAGCCCGGCGCATGCACAAGGAGAGTAATTCTTCCTCCAGCCTTCCAAGTCTCCACACATCCTTCTCTGCCCCTTCCTTCAGTGCTCCCTCTTTCCTGAAAAGCTTTTACCAGAATTCAGGTAGACTGTCCCCACAGTATGAAAATGAAATCAGGTGAGACCGGTGTGCTGTCTGCCAAGCGCCATTTTGCTCCGGTGATACATTGATAATGTTACTAAAAAAAAAGAGTGGCCGGTTAATTTCAGAGTGAAACTTGAGCCTCTGTGAGCTTGTTCTAACCTGCTTCTAATGTGTTGCCTTCAATTCCAATTAATTTTATTAAGAAAAATAATTTGAACGTGGGGGTCAAACAAAGCTTTTTGGTGATGTGATTATCTTCTCGAATTGAGTTTTTGATCTGTGAAATGCCCTTCTTTGCCACCATCCCAGAATCTAAACCGTGTGTTGTTGGAAACGAGACCTGGTGTCATTCATGTAGTAAGAAAGTTTTCCAGTCTTGCTTCTTTTTCTTTTCTTTTTTTTTTTGGTCTTTGGGTATATTCTTGGCACTACAAAGCCACTGACTAAAGCAGCTTGCTAACGGAATGGCTGCAATATCTCTTTATTTGTATGTACGTGGGGTATCTCCAGGGCATTTCTTTGATTTTTCTCAATGACCAGGTTTACATCTTTTAGTCTCATTGTATGCTATGCAATGGGCTCAGGAGAATGTCAGTAGGTACCCTCAGAACACGAGAGAGATCTGAACCTTGTTGTTTTCTTTCTGGTTTTGCCCTAGAAAATTTACATAACTCTACCCTTTTAACAAAACTAGAAACCGTGGACTTTAGAGAACTGCCTCTTTGTAATTGGTTCTGTAAATGCTAAGTGGACTATTGTCAGTTTATGGGATATGATAGGATTTCTCTAAGGTTTAACAATCCCAGTTTCCTTACTGTTTTTGTGTCTAGTTTAACCCATTTCTTTTTCACTACTGTCTAGTATTCTGCTTAATTTAACGTAGTTTATCTGCTTTCCTGTTGATGGACATGTGGGCTATTTCCAGTTGTTTCGTGGTTGACAATCCTTGTAGTCAAGAAGAGAATTGATACCTTCTTGAATAGTCTTTTCTTGTAGATATAAGAACATCTGAAAGCTGGCGTATAAGTAGATAGGCCTCATTAAATGCTTAGATTGGATCCATCCTAGAGTTATTTCTGAGTATCCTTTGGCCATATGTACTCACTCATCCATGCTGGGTTAGCATGATTAAGGATGTGAAATTTCCTTTTGAATTAGTGCAGTGTGTTCAAAGAGAATTTCTGGTGAGAGAAGGCCAACAAAATAAAGAGCTTTCATGGGAGAATATTGTGGGAAAAGTTTCTAAAGAAGTTTGCATGAAATAGTATACTATAGATGCTATGAGTTTAGAGAACCAAGAATTTCCACCATCAAGGTATCTCTAACACAGTCCTTTCACAGACGTACAGCATGCAGTAAGTCCATTCATAGGGTTTAACATAGTTGAGGTAAGCGTATAGGAGAACCCTATCTTCCTTCCTTAACTAGGGAACAGCCTTTCCCCAAAATGACAGTCAGAAGCTGAAGGGTCAACAGAGACTGGACATGAATCATAGGCTATTTCAGAGGTTGTCATTATTACATAGAGGTTACTTCTGTTATTCAGTGTGAAGTTGTTCATTTGTCTTCAAGGATTTATGCTTATTTGTATTTTATTTTTGATGATTGTTTCCCATAGCTCTCCATTCCTCATGCTAATGGAAGGCCGTTGAGGCCAGAACGTGGATACACACACACACACACACACACACACACACCACACGAGTTTGGGATTGGCAAATTCTACTGTTTAGAAGCTCCGCCATTTGCAGTGTTGCCTTTGAACATGTTGAAGTCCTCAACGTTCAGAACATTGAAGATTATAAGTACTTTTGGATGTTTTTTTCAATCCTGACAGATTCCAAAAATTAGAGACTAGGTTCCCCGCCCCCCTCCCCCCCCCAACTCTTTTAATTTAATAGTACAGAGTCAGCAGGCCTGAAGTACAGTTTAGGTAAAACAAATCTCAAAACTATTTTCACCGGAAAGCATGCGAACTCTAAGTACACAACTCAGTGGGTCACCAAGGGGAGAACAACATTATGTCGTCACCACCCTATCCACAAGTGGAAGGGTACCAGAAGTATGGTGGCAACTCTCATTTCCTAGATCGTTACTACTGTCTGACCTCACAGAGCAGAGCTGAATTTTGCTGCTTTGGAATGCTCTATAAATGGGATGATGGAACACCCTTTATTTCCATATCTGCCTTCTTTTGCAATATTCTATCTAATATATCACAACCCATTCATCTATGCTCTTATGCATGGACAAGGGGTTTATAGGATTTTAGTTTCTTAGAGTTATGATAGTTATTGTATATATTTTCAGTTTTACGTGCACATGTATCAGTAATGGATGTCTTCAGAATAAAATCATTGGACAAAATGTATGTTCTTAGGTTTATTCAACTAACAAGCTTCTTGGACATAAGCATACTACTTACAATCTTGACAAAAAATATATATATTTCTATTTTGAAATAATCTCAAATTTATGGAAAATTACAAAATATTATATGATTTCCTTTAACCTTTTATTTTGACTAACTAATTTTAAACATTTTTCTGCATTTGTTGTATGCATTTACAAAGCTCTCTCCGTGCACAAATGTATATGTGTATTCTTCAACCTAGTCTATGTGTGAGTAGATTGTACCATATCATTCGTTCTTAGTATATTAGGATGTCTTTCCCAAGAATGATGACATTTAAGAGAATGGTTTTAATTCAGTGCCTTCTTAACTCTACCTCTCTCGTTATCACTTTTTATAGAGAGAACATCATGTACATACAATTATGATGATATCTCCAACTATTCATAATGACAAGGGAAGGAGGTATATAATAGTATCAGATATAATTTTCCTGTCACTTGGGTACTTAATATCTTATTAGTTGCGTAAATGAATCCCTACATATTCCTAGTCGATTAGGGAATAGGACATAGCAGGATATAGGCTAACGACAGTATTACTTTTTAAAACAGGACCACTGTTCTGAATTATTAATTCATGTTAGGGTACTGAGAAAAGAAAGCCAAGGTCTTTTGAATGTTATAGTTTGCTGGCTGATAGATTCATGTGCACAGATCTGAAATTGCAGCAGAAAAGGAATATGTGCATTTTTATGATTAATACCTTAGTTCAAATTAATTTCTGAAAGGTTAATATTATTTTTCTTGGGAGCTGAGTCATAGCTGTGCCTAATGATTGATGTCTTTGTAATGTGTATTCACCAAGTACGACATTTCTATTCCGGCAACAGACTTCTGTGTTGTTGAGGAGGTGCTTTACAAGCTTTTAGCTTATGTTTAAAAATTATTTATGTTGAAGCTTGTTGGTCAAAGTAAATGGTTATTTCACAGGGCGATACTCATTGTTTCTATCCTATAAATTTTTTTAATAAGAAAGAATAAGTTATCGCTGATACAGAGTTTGTGGAATAGTCTTTATTTTATAATTCACTTGTATTCATTGATCGATATGGTTACTTACTATGGTTCACTGTTGAATTAACTTGCCTATGATTTATTGATGACATATGGGATGCCTTTTTAAGTCTTGGTTTGGGGTATTTACCTCTCTGTGCTAATGCCATTCCTGTTTTCCTGTTGCTAGACAGGACACTACTTCAGAATCCAGGTGATTAACACTCCAATCATTTTCCTTTAATAACTTTTCCAGTTTCCCAGTGGTTAGCTGCATCAGTTAAGGACACAGTTCTGGTTGTCTTCTGAATGCATGCTGTCATTCTGTGCACTCTGAGGGCTGTGGAAATGTAAATGTGCCCCGTGGTGTGATCAGAGATCATGGAAAGCCATGTACAATGCCATTGCAAGCTGAAGTCCTGTTTCTACTCTATTCTGCATTGAAATTCCTTTAAAGCCGAAAAAAATGCCCATTGAAATTTAAAGTTACAACAGTGAATTAGCTGGTAGAGAGGTATTTATGTGCAATGAGGAGGGTTTTTGTTTTTTTTCCCTCTTTTTGATCCCAGGAAGACAGAGAAATGAACATCCTCAGGAAGCACACCAAAGCCTGGGATCTGGGGAGAGACACAGTCTGCTTCTCCTCATCCTAACTGCTCTCATATTGGTCCCTGTGAGACTTTGCTGATACCTTGCCGAAGTCTCATTGGTCTCAGTCAGGAAAGCACCAAGTTCCTGGTTATGGACAGGAAGGATGGTGGTAACACCGTTTCCTGGAGGATCACTTACTTTCTCTAAAAACATCCAGAATGATGCAGCCCGATGTCACTATGAGCGTCCACTCTCTGCCTGCTTTACTTTCTCTACTCTGCCCGTGTCCCCAGTCTCTGTCTCCTGAGAACACACGCCATCTCCCTGTCAAAATCTAACACTTTGACTTTTTTGTACTTGCAGTGAAAGCATTAAAGATTGCTCTACAATGGGCCACGCACGAAGAGAAACATCTTCAGAGAATCATTTGACCACAATGCTAAGATAAAAAAGGAACTCTTCTGAGAGTTGTAATTGACGGCCCCTTTTGGGGGGACAGATATTGTAGGATGATCATTTAAAGGTTATTTCCCCCATTTTAGAAGCCCAACAGATTAGAAGGTTCAGTGGCAGAGCAGCTGCCTAACATGTACAAAGTTCTGAGTTTAGTGTCTAGCACTGAAATGAAAAAGAAAAAAAAAAAAGAAGTTGTAAGTCTAATATAAGTGTTTTGTCTTATGTCTTTGGGTTTGAACATCATCTAGCCTACCGTTCTAATTTACATGGCATTAGACTGATTCTGTGAAAGGTTATATATTTTTTACTAGGTATGGTTTTATTTACCTTATATTGCAGGGCCATGAATAAACATAGAATCAGACGAGAGATATTTTAAATCCAATGTACAAAACATTTTTCCACTCTGTATTCCAGATGTGGAATCTAGAGTATAAAACTCTTCGTTGTTCTTGTTTTTTTTCCCCCCTGTTCATTGTTCCGCTGACTAACCTCTCACATTTGGTCACACTCAAGATACCATAGCGATTTCTGCTAGAGTGGCGGAATGTGGGTTCTGTTTAGTTAGTAAAGATTTTCCATAGCATAACACATGTTTGCCCAGGTGAAAGCCAGAACTCGCACAGACTGGGAGTGCTGCTGATACATTGTAAATTATCAAGCACTGTGGGTCATGTCGGAAAGAACCAAAGTTTCACTGGTTTGTTGCCCTATGCAGGCTTCTTAAGACATTCAGGGAAGGGGAACCTTCCAATGTTTGATAAACAGCTTCTTTTGGATTAGTGAAGTGTCAATATCTGTTTTAACTTGTGATACATTTAGATACAATAAAGTGATTTAGATGAAGATTTTGCCAGCAGGCAGTCATGGCTTTGAACTTTGGGATCCTTGGTTTTATTGGGCGCTAGTAGGTGCAGGAGGGTCAGGAGGCAGTTTGCTGCTGCTCAGCGGAATGTGCTGTAAATCTGGTGAGAGGATTTATATTAGTGCAAAGTGGTTCTCTCTTGCCTTAGTAGACAAATTGTCATCGGCACACCTTCATTCCATATGGTACCCAGTGGATTGATTTAAAGCAAGCAAGTGTGTAGTAAAAGTTCTGTGTTCACAGAAGCCCAGTGATAACAGTCGTTCATTAGGTCAGGTGATACCTGCTTCCCCAAGGATACATCAAACATCATCTTGAAGCATTAGTTGCCACATTCTATTGGTGTTTTATGAGTGCCATGTACAGAGCTCTGGTTCTGCGGCCTCAGTGGTGATACACACAGAATGGTGCACAATCTCCCTTCCTCTCAAGGCTCGCAAATTGTGGCTCTTGATTAATCACAACCTGGTAGCAGGAAGTAACAAAGATTGTACCAGCCTGCCAATGGTTGCAAGCTCTCCACGCTGTACTGCCTTCCTGTTTATTTATTTTTAATTTCATAAATTTCAGATACAGGAAGCCCTGGCATAGACTACTTTGCCTGACTATACCCTATGAAGCCCTTTGCATAGCACATGTTTATGTTACAAGTCACAACAGGAAGTGGCCTGTGGGTCATATGGAGACTAGGAGAAAATATGTATATAATGTGTCTGATTATTTTAAAACTACATACCTGTATGTATAGTCTACTATGTTAAGGTATTTTTTTTTATTTCATCCTTTTATTTAAATAAGCATCTACATTTTAAATGTCATATATTGCAAAGCAAAGTAGTAAGGCATTTACATAGGTGAATCACTTGTACTTTGTTTTTGAAGACTCCTGGAGCTCTGTAGGAGCTCTGTAGGAGCTCTGTAGGAGCTAATGCAAAGGTCATTAACATTTCTCTGGACTATGGTCTGCCTGGCTCTGAGTTCAGGCTGCGTTCCAAGTTGTCACAGGAAATGAGCAGGTAATTTAGCCTTTTTTTCTAGTTAGGGTTTCTCACTAGCAGTGAGCATCATAACATCCGCCCCGCGTGGCTACTGTAAGGGTGAAAACAGCCATACTGGGAAGGTTCAGAACAGTGCACAGTATGTGGTGTGTGTTCTGTCACCGCTGCTGTAGTAGACACCGCAAGTAGTTTAGTTTTGACGTTATGCGTGTCCTAAATCTTAAACTTAAGGAAGTTAAAGTGAAAATTAATGTAGTTAAGTCAAAAAAAGACAAGAGAAAATTTAAAAAGACAAAAAAAAAAAGGGTTCTCCGTTACGTCCACTACTACATTTTTACCCTGCACCTCAAGTCACGATATAGGAAAATCAGTGTACAGTGTTTTGTACAGTCTCAGTTCCTTAAATGACCACTTTCACTGCACACTTCTGACCACATGCTGGTCCTGCAGTGAGCTGCTGTGCTTAAACATGCTCACTGCCTGGCTAAGCCTTTGCTAGGAGCTCCCTTCCAATTGCATTTCATTTCCTCTCCTATTAAGTGAAGCAGGGTAGCCTTCACCTCATTTCAGCAACAAACCTCGTTTGCAAAGGGGTAGGCTTTATCTATAAGTATAGGGTCCATATTCTACTATGTACACATCTCCTTCCTGTATTATTAGTATACAATTTAAGTGCTGAATTTTGGCAGTTAAACTCTACATATGGATGGGAAAACATGTCATCTGCTAGTTTGTTCACATTCCTGGGCATGCAGTCAGATGCTATGAAGTTTGCAAATGTGTCCTGGTGGGCTAAACTAACCAGGGTGCTTTTATAACAGCCACTGTAAAGGTTGCATGTGACAGACAACAAAAGTAACTCTTGCAGGATGAAGGCAGGTGATATTCCATGAGTATTCAGCAGGGTAGATGGAATATATTTGAACCCAAAGTGCTGAACAGGAAATACTTGAACTATGTCTCCCCCAAGCTGATATAAAGGCGAAGTTTTTCAGTGTTGGAGGGAGTTTTGTACCCTGGTCACCAGTGGGTTATCACCTTATCCAGGATCTATACTGATGAGATGTATGAATCAACTACCTACATAAGACAGCCTGACACTTGCAACATGCAAGTTAATTCACACCTATGTCCTTTCCCCCCTTTAATTTAGTGAATCCAGAAGCAGTATTTCTTTTCTTTTTTTTTTTTTAGGATTTATTTATTTTATTTATATGAGTACACTGTCACTGTCTTCAGACACACCAGAAGAGGGCATCAGATCCCATTACAGATGGTTATGAGCCACCATGTGGTTGCTGGGAATTGAACTCAGGACCTCTGGAAGAGCAGTCGGTGCTCTTAACCCCTGAGCCATCTCTCCAGCCCCCCAGAAGCAGTATTTCTTTTTTTTTCTTTTTTCTTTTTATTGGAAATTTTATTTACATTTCAGATGTTCTCCCCTTACCACATTTCCCCCCCTCCCTCCCAAGAACTCCCTATCCTATCCCCCCTCCTCCTGCTTCTATGGGGTGTCACCCCCCACCCCCCCGCCCCTCCCCTCCCCTCCCCACCCTTAAATTCCCCCCCCCCCCCCCATGACATCCAGCCTTTATGGGACCAAGGATCTCAGAAGCAGTATTTCTAAGAAGATAAATCCAGATTAGAAATAACTGTTCTTGAGGTTAGAGATATAACTCATTTGGTCCAGTGCTTGTCCGGCATTGATGAGACCCTGGATTTTGATCTGCAGCACCATGCAAACTGAACATAGTACTATACACTTGTCACTCCAGCATTCAGGAGGCAGAGGCAGGAGGATTAGAAGTCGTTCAAGATCATCCTTGAATGTAAAAAGACATTGAGGCCAGTCTGAACTACATGAAAGACCATCTCAATGACAAAAAGAAAAACAAGCAAAATTAGGAGGTGGAGAAGGAAGAAAAAGAGGGGGAGAAGGAAGGTAAGGAAAGGGATGAGGTTCAGGAAGAAGAGGAGGAAGAGGAAGAAGAAGTGGAAGAGGAAGAAAGAGGAGAAGGGGAAGAAGAGGAGGGAAAAGGAGAAGAAAAAGAGGAGGAAGAGGAATAATAATAATAATAAGCAGAAGCAGCAACCACATTTCCTGATAACCTTAAGTGCAGATATACAGAGTAAATATGAGTGAAAATATAATGGGTGGTATTGAAGTTTTTCTCCTTGTATTAATTGCTCAGCACTATCGAGCTGTGAGCATCTGAGAGCCGATGGCTTTTCTAGCTGAGTATTGTTTCTGAGCTAAGGCTGACTTTTGTGGGTGTCACCACCTGTAAATATCGCCGTCTTAGTCATTCTCCCAGGACAGATCAAAGACTGTGAAACTTCAGAAAGTTTCATACCCTCACCATCGGCAGCTCTCCCCATCTCACGGTCGTCTCACTGCAAACAGAGTTAGTCTGGAAAGTAACTGTGAGTCACAAGGACCTTCATTTGCACATAGCCTAGCGAATGCAGACGTGGCCTTTTCTTTAAACAACGAGAGTCTTAGCATAGAACACAACTTCTAAATGAGAAGTTTCACAGAGCTCCAAAGTACAGTGATGGCACACTCCTCTCTGCTCTCACCCAAGGGTTAGAGATCTTAGATCAGTTCCGTTATCTAAGTCGGAAAATATCTGTTCACTATTTCCCTGATGGGGATGGTCAGTGCCCAGCAGCATAGTAAACCAATAAGTTATGTTGCCTACAAGTCTGGCTAGCTGCATTTTTTTTTTTTTTTTTTTTGAGATAAGAGTCTCACTGTGTAGCTCTAATTGGTTCAGTACTTACAGAAATCCACCTGCATCTGTCTTCCTCATGCTGGTATCAAAGGCATGCACCAGCATACCTGGCTGGCTCACTGTTTACAATTACTTATATGTATCTTAATGATAACCTTTGGGTTATCCATTCTCCCTGTATTTGGGTTATTTATTTATTTATTTTGCCATGGTCTGGGTATTTGATAGCTATCAATCTTAACAGTCACGTAAGGTTGAAGCGATCTTGGATATACCTAGGATGAGCCGTAAGCAAAGCTCTTTCTGAGCACTGGATATACTGCTTACAGTGTTTGGGATAAAAGATCAGTTTTGTTTCCTGGGCAGTATACAAACTCATTTCTCAGTTCCTCGCATGCATAAGGACTGATAGTCCTCAGATTAGAACCAGGGCTGGTTTGCCACCTAAGGAAGGAGTAGAAACAGCTGACTTTCTATGACTGGGCTGTAGCCTGGATTGCAGTTTTCCCACGCTGTGGTGACTGGGAGACAAGGGCGCTGGTATCTCCTCTCTCCATGTTGCCTGTGCCTTGTGCTTGCCTGCGGCAGAACTTTTGAATGGCTTGCGCCCCCATCTCTCTATGAAGTGTTTGTCTTCCTTACCAGTTACACATTTGTTGACATTCTGCAGTGATGGAGAAGGGAGAAAGAGGACCTCATCCACCTGCAGCAACGAGTCCCTAAATGCCGGAGGAACCCCAGTCACTCCTCGAAGAATCTCGTGGAGGCAGCGGATTTTCCTCCGGGTTGCATCTCCTGTGAACAAATCCCCCTCAGCCATGCAGCAGCAAAAAGGTCCGTGTGCGTCATTCAGAAATTCCTCCTCATGAGTATTTTAGGCTAGGGAACAGAGTCAGGACACCTAATGAATAGATATTTATGAGAATCGGGTAATGATAGATAGCTTCTGCTGTGCTTTTTTAAAGTGATCAGCATAACATGTGAGACACATAGCTCAGACATGCTTGAATGGAAGCATGAGTGAGTGAGATTCCTGACTTGGGTGTTACTCTATGATCCTAGGACACTGTGGTAATGCTGTGTGCTAGAGTCATACACAAAGTGACAGAAATGTCCAACAGTAAAGAAATGGGTAGATCACACTGCAATGAACAGGTCAATAGCAACTAAAAGGGAGCACAGACAGCTTTCAGGAAAACACTGACACAAATTAGTTATATACTTGGCCCAGAGATCATTTGCACTGTTTTCTGATCACAGTGGGAAGGAGAGAGGGAGGGTTGGTGAGGTGTGGGGGCTGAAGAAAGATGGAGGACCCTGGCTGGGGTATAGCTTAGGGCTACAGTTTTCCAGCACCGTGAGATCCCCAGTTCCGTCCTGGGCACTAAAGGAAAATGAAATTGAAACATTTTATGCATTTGAAAAAAAAAACATTAGTGGAAGAATCTAGAAGGAAGATTATGATTTCTTCTCCTAATTTCAAAAATCACATGATATTTCAAGGGATTTATAGCCTTGGCTGCATTTATCTAAACCAAGAAATGAGAAATCAAGTGTACTGAACTGTCAGGAAGCTCAGAACAGTCGCCAGCAGTAGCCTAAGAGCAGAGATCAGTGAATTTATAAACAGAATCAACTGACATTTCTAAAGATCACTTTAAATCTGCCTAGGATGGTCCCAGGGCTTCACAGAAAAAGAAAATTACACTCGTCATTGGGAGAAACATGTCCCAGGAAAGTTCCAGATTCATGTTGAGAGACTGTGCAGGTCAGAGAATTGGAAGGGACTGAGCAAGAAGGGCATCTGCATGGGAGACAGAGACCTGGGGTGGGAAAATCAGCTTAGGGTGATTCAGGAAGCTATAGTATATTCCTTCATTCATCCATTCATCATCTACCTACCATCATCCACCACCATCCATCCATCCATCCATCCATCCATCCATCCATCCATCTATTGGATATCAGCCATCATTGAAATGCTTTAAGAGATAGCATCATTCTGTTAATAGAAAAATAATTGGCACATTCAGAGAACATTTGTAGTAGAGAGATAAACAGCTTGGGCAAGCCAGTTAAGTAGACAATGCCTGAATGGAATGGTCTTGGTGCATTGCTCAGCATGGAAAGGCCAGCACTGCTCCGCTGTGGTATTCTGTGAGACTCACCTGGTGGTCCGGGATCTCAGGAGATCACTCACACCTACTCACACAACCCTGTGTTACGCAGGCTGAGGACACGCATCCATGAATTGCAGAAGTGCCAGCCTCTGGGGAAAGGCCAGTTTGTTTTGTAGCCACTCGCTCCTGTCGACATAGGAAAGAAGAAGCGGTGACCTGGTGTTTTTGTTTCGCCACAAGAGGGAAATCTGGAAGGGGAATTCAGTCTGAATTTACTCAAATCTCTAGTTTCAGTAACTCAGAGCAGCTAGGAAAGTGGTGTGTGAGCACATTTAGTGCGGTAGCTTGTGCTGAAGACCAACGTGTGTTCTGCAGGAGAGGCCCCAGTGTGGGGACCACTGAGGGATGCCTCTCACTGTCTTCTCTGCAGATGGGCTAGACAGGACGGAGCTGATCCCGCTGTCTCCTCTCTCTCCCACCATGGAGGAAGAGCCTCTCGTTATATTCTTGTCTGGTGATGAGGACACAGAAAAAGTTGAAGAAAAAAAGAAATCAAAGGAGCTAAAGAGTCTGTGGAAGAAAGCTATACACCAGCAAATCCTGTTGCTTCGAATGGAGAAAGAAAACCAGAAACTGGAAGGTTAGCTATTCAAGCATGGCTAAGGGCTCCACGCCATGCACACTCATTCTTGGGGGAATACGTACTCTGTTTGGATATTGGTTGGTTCTCATTATTTCTATTTTTTTGTGTGTTAATTATGATTCGAGAAATATGAGTTTGACAAGTTTGCCTTTTTAAAAATAGAGTTGAAATATCAGTGGCCTTTTTTTTTTGAGTAATGAAGACTGTAAATCCTCAGTATTCTTGTATTTACTAGGATGTTTTTACTAGTATTTGCTAGAAATTTTAATATCATTCTGCATTACTTAAGAAAAACTTTGAACATAAAAATTTTTAAATGTAATCTGTCAACTTCCAGGTACAGTCATTCACTCTGAAGAGAAATATGATCATTTCAAACAAATTTGTTTGTATTTTATCCAATTTAACTGCTATCAATTAAGTATAACCAAATCAAAGTTCTAGGCTTTAATACAGTTTTATAAATTTCCTATTTAAAATTATTGTCAAGTCACTAAACTTACAACCCAGTGTTTCTAGGAGCTGGTGTTCTGTTAATGGCAATTGACTGCTATGTTTATGTATATTAAATGCTTTAGAATGCATTTCTCATTGAAAGACTGATGCAATTTGTCTAGTTTCAATAGATCCACACATAATGAGACCTCAGACAGTATCCAAATCCAAAACGTATACAAATATCATTCTTTTGGGCAAATTGGTTTGCCTAAAGGACTTGTTTTTCCATCTGAGAAATGCATGACTAGCTTAAGTGGGCTCCTGGCTTCTCAGATTTCTGGCATCTGTACAAATAGCTTTTTTTTTCTTCTACTTGATTTATCGTGTTTTCTTCTGAAAGACAGTTTGAAAAATGTAGATGTTCACATTCTGAGTTCATTTTTTTACCACAGCAGTCCTTGTTACTGTACCACAATGCAGTGCAGTTACATACTTATTTTTTTATTTTAACACCACTTATTTAGTGTGTAAAGACATAGTCTATTTTTATTGTTATTTCCTTATCAGAATGAAAAGTGCATAGATTGCTAAATATCCTTAGGAAATAAGTCTTTTCTGTAAAATTAAAACTCAATTAGCTGTTTCTGATGAGGCTTTAAGAGGTTGTGTGACCCATGGTATACCCTCTGGAGCTTTCAAAGACTTTGGTAGGACTCTGAAATTCATACTGGTAGCAATTGGTTTTATCTTGACTATCCTGAACATAAAGACGTTTTAGAATCATTGGCTATTTGAATGGCCAATGGGCTTACAGGACGTTTAGCTCAGTCTTCATTCTATAGACCGGTTAGTGGCTGGTGCAGAGACACTAAGGACTTCAACATGTTGGCATGTAACTGGAACAAATTCTAGAATTCAGGGCTACCCATGCTAATTCTCATGGTTTGAGTATACTGTAGTAGTTCTCAACTGTATGTGTTAGCATGAGAAGGTGGAGTGTTTTAGTATAAATGATTAGATGTCCATTCAGAGGTCAGCTACACTATATAATTGTGCAGGCAGAGATGATGCTAATAACTCTTTCTCAAAAGGCTTTATCAACTCCATGCTTACTTAGGAGCTTAAGCCAAAAGGACTGTCCGATGGCAGTCATTTCTCAAAGTCTCCTTGTAGTTAAACAGTTGAGGGAGGATAGAGATTAATGTTCTTACTACTTCATCCTCAGGGCCTGGTGGTTAGCATATAGCCAGTTTTAAAGATGATTCGGAACGCACAGTGACAGAGAAGGCTGTAGGAAAAGTAGCTAAGGAAATATGTTTAGTTCCCCATGAAGCACACTGTTAGTAATGATGTAGCTGGGTTGTGCTTATGAGCTTTGGAGAGCCTCCATCTTTGAAAGAATTAAGTCAGACACACACACCCAGTAAGTACTGAGGAGCAAGCCAGACTGCACCAGAGAGCCCCCTAGTGGAAGCCAGGAGGAATATTTTCGTAGTTGACTTTTGGATGATGTCGAGACTTTTAAGTATGAATCTTTACTGCCCTGCTTGAAGAATAAGTCTGTTTTAAGGTATTTTACTTTTGGGGTATGGTTTCAACTGCATTAAGTGAAGAGTAACATTCACCCTGCTACTGTTTTTGTGCTGTCGAGGACTTTGGATACTTGACAAAGATTTGTATTGCAGAAGGTAAGCCAGTCAGTTTTGAACCTGGAGCTGGAGGGCGTGGTGACACTCAAGATTCCATGAGGGGAGCACGAGGAAGGAGGAGATGGGCTCTCCTGTGCCTGTGTGTCTCCTCCTCTGGAGTCAGTTATTTACTATAAAGATGGCTCAAGACAGGGGGCGCTTTTGTGGCCATTTCCTTTAAAGAGTCTGGGCTTGAGTTTTCAATCACCAAATAAGAGAGAATTCTGTATCATTTAAAATGTGGAATGATTGTTGACCTCAGTAAAATGGATTTGTCGTTTAAAGGTTAGTAGGAATAGAGGCTTGGGTACATAGCTTGTATAGAACATGTGCTTAGCCTACACAAGGCCTTGTGCTTAAATCCCCAGGACCCCAAACAAACAAAATGTTACAAAAAATAAATATAGGAACACATAACCTAGTGTTAAGGAAAGTGTGAATAACTCTGCAGATAGTAACAGGGATGCATGAGACTCTCATAGTAAAATAGTGTTCAGATTAAGGTTAATGCATGAGATATTGCCTCCATATACTTCATACAGGATATATCCTATATAAATATATAATAAATATGTATTTATATATTAATTAATTTATATTGTAAATTATAGAAATAGATTTTATTTATATTATGTATAAATAATGAAGATATAATATATAAATATATCCCATTTAAACTCTTGATGCTTTAATGGAATTTTAAAATTTATTTTATTTTATGTATATGAATGTTTTGCCTGCATGTGTCCCTGCCTGTGCTTTTGAAGGCAGAAAAGAGTGTTGGGCACCTGGAAGTAGAGTTACAGATGTTTGTGAGTCATTGTGTGGTGTGGGAATTGAACCTGGGTCCCCTGGAAGAGCAGCCAGTGCTCTGAATCCCTGAGCCAACTCTCTAGCCTGCTTTAATGATGTTTAATATGATAGAAGCTGTTGCTTCTGAGGCTTTCATATTTGTTCAGAAGTTGAAATTATAGCACAGCTAACAATGTCCAGTCTGTCTGTCTGTCCTGCTGTCTGTATATATGTATTCATTCTCTCTCCTCTCTCCTTCCTTCTCTTTCTTTCTCTCTCTCTCTTTGTGTGTGTGTTGTGTGTATCTGTGTGTGTCTGTCTGCTGTGTGTGTTGTGTATCTGTGTGTGTGTTGTCTGTCTGTGTGTATGTGTGTGTGTGTGTGTGTGTACACCTATGCTGTGTGCATGTCAAGGTGTTACTATGGAGCTCAGTGACTCTAGAACGACAACTTTTGAAAAGCTGATTCTCTTCTTCCACCTTGTACGTCCCTGAATCAAATTCAGACTTGGTGGCAACTGTCTTGTCACACAGAGCCATCTCTTTAACCCCAGTTTGTATTTTATACTTAGCAAAATTACTAAGTATAAGATAGAAAAAAAGTTCTTAATTACTATATTTTCTCATGGAAATGACTCAGCATTTGAAAACCTCTTGTATTTTCCTCAAAAAAAAAAAAACCCTCGGAAGTTTTTAAAATTTTTATGCATATGAGTATTTTGCCTGCATATGTATCTGTGTATCCTCTGCATGCAGTTTCCATATAATGTGGCATCTGATTCTCTGTAACTAGAATTACGGAGTCTGTTAGGCAACTGGTCCTTGGGTTCAGAACCTAGGTCCTTCTAACTACTAAGTTGTGTCTGCAGCCTCCTTTGCTCACAATTTTATGTTTGTTCCCCCAGAGCAATTCAGTGGCTGATTTCTAAAGTAATTGGGTTAGCTTAATAATGTATATAATGTTTACAATGCTGGATTTTAAGAGCAGGATGGTCTTGATTGCTTGTCTCTCATTTTCCTTTTCTTTTCAAGCAAGAAGAGATGAACTCCAGTCTAGAAAAGTTAAGTTAGACTATGAAGAAGTTGGTACATGTCAGAAGGAAGTCTTAATAGCATGGGACAAGAAGCTGTTAAATTGCAGAACTAAAATCAGATGCGACATGGAAGATATTCATACGTCCCTTAAAGAAGGTACTCACCATTTTCCTAAGCTTTTATTTAAGGGATAAGCTGTGGGGAGGTTTCTGATTCGTGAAGTGAAAACATAACATTGTTCTGTAAGTGGTTTATAAGGAAGGGAAAGTACATTGCTGTGTAGATGGGTTCGGTCTGTTTCCATCTATAGCTTGCTAATAGATGGACAGAAATCGATGATGCTGTCCCCATGAAGGCTGCAGAGTTTATTCTGTTACTCTCTCATACTTACTGCAATTTGTCTGATGCTTGGTGTTCTTGTCTTCTGCGAAGCGATGATGCATGCCTTAGTATTGTCAACATCTGATCAGAAATATTCATTTACATCTAATAATGGTGAAGGGACTATAGGTGAGAAGTTGTTAACATATGCTCCTGTTAGTACACTGGAGACCATGAGCTGAGGGGAAAGACAACAAGGAGAGCTGCAGTGGTCATGGGAGGTAGTTCATCTACTGCGACTTTAATGCTTTATCCCCAAACTCTGACTTTGCATCTCTTGGATTGTAGGGGTCCCTAAAAGTCGGCGTGGGGAAATTTGGCAATTTCTAGCATTACAGTACCGCCTGAGACACAGATTGCCTAACAAACACCAGCCTCCAGACACCTCCTATAAGGAACTGTTGAAGCAGCTCACTGCTCAGCAGCACGCCATCCTTGTGGACTTGGGTATGTCTGTCAAATGGGTTATCATTTACAAAAGCAAAAGGCGTCTTAGTGTGGTTGGTTGGTTGGTTGGTTGGTTGGTTGGTTGGTTGGATGGTTGGTTGGTTGGTTGGCATTGATGAAGAGGTTCTGTTGGCATCATCTGAGTTGCTGACTGCATTGTCTGGGTAAGTTGACTTTATATTCTGATGGAAGAACCGTGAGTAGAATATTCACCCCCAAACTCTCCCTCTGAAATGGGAATCACTATGAAGGTCATATTATGGGTGCTCTCAGTTACTGAATCTTGAACAGTTGACATTCTGTGTGTGTGTGTGTGTGTGTGTGTGTTTACAGTGCTTGAGATAAACCCCAAGGCCTTGTACATGCTGGGCAAGTACAACTCTCTCATAATCAGTGCTGCCTTTGAAAGAGGGTAAAGGATATAGAAATATTTAACAGGGATGTTTGAAGACCTTCAGACATTTCTGAATACAAACTTTTATCAGTCACTGTAAAAAGTAATCAGTATGATTCAATTTTACTGTTTGAGATAAGGTATTGGCCAGCCTTGAATTCACTATGTAGTCAGGAGTTACCTTGAACTGAACTTTCCTATCTCCTCAGTGCAATTCTGGATTTCTACCACTCTGCCTGGCTTCTGTGGTGCTAGAGATGGAAGCTAGGCTTTTCTGCATGCTAGCCAAGCGCTCTGCTAACTGAGATGCATCTCTAGCCCCCAAATAGTATAATTTTAAAAATCATTTTTCTTCTAAAGCACGCTATTACATGTATTTTACTATTCTAGTGTATCTAAATATTTTATATTGCTATTTAACTATTTCATCTTTACTCCTCAAAGCTAATAGGTATCAGGTATCCAGATACATTATTTGAGTCCTTGAAGGGTAAATGGGAGGTCTTTATATTTGGGGTCAGTTTATATTAGGCATATAAAAAATTACTGACTTAAAACTAGTTTTTACCTCTGTTCTTTTCTTTGAAACCCAATTTTTCTTCAAGGAGGGCTCAATTCAATTAATACACGTTCATCCCAATAGAATTAAAATGGAAATGTTCTAGACAGAATGGACACTGGAGTCCTTGTTCTGATTGTCCCTCTGACTGTGGTTGTCAGCAGGCTACTTTGTCCTGAGTTTATTCCTCTGTTAATTGAGGACTAGAGTTGGCCCCCTGCAGAGCTTTGGGACTGAGGGGTTGCAGCTGGGGTCAGTCTAGATGTCCCTGACAACAGGGAATGGTGAGGTAAGGCTACAGGGAAAGACTCGGACAAAATGGAGCCAGAATCAAGTCCCTGCACAGTGTATATAACTTTTTCTTTGGAAAAGATTTGAAGTAGAAATTAGAACACTAATTTTAAAAATTGCTTATTTGCTTTGCTAGTGGCTAAATGTGCGCTTCCAGCCTTTTCTGGTTCTCATTTCTCCTCCTTACTCTGCAGAAATAACCTTATCAGTTCCTGGAAAAAAAAAAGGAAAACAAAAATTACTTGTGAGCATATGTGGTAGAAAGCATTTTAAAATGTCAGGTTTTGCAATTTCTAGATGACCGGAGTTACCACTTCATAAGAAGCACACACATACTCTTCATTTTCTGTTGGCTCAAAGAGAGTTGTACACTAGTGTAAACAGTCTTGTTGAGGAAGATCCGTCTGTGGTCTGTGTTCGTACTGACACCAGCTTTTTGAAGACGCAGGATTAAGTTTGTTTGCTTGTTGGTGTATTCATACTAATTTTCTATCCAGAGCAAATTTTAGGCAGAAATTTACTTAAAATTGTGTTGAAGTTCTACAACTTATTTTTCTTGGACATGTATGTTGTATATATGTGGGTATACAAATATGCATATATTACATATATATGTTGTATATTCTTTAATAGTCTACGTGATTTATGAAAAGAGAAATAAAGTTTATCTAAAACAGCAGAATTCCTAAATGGTAGGCTCTCTATAAAGCAAAATAAAACAAACAAAATATCCCTCAAGTGTCATATTACAAAGAAACAAAATAAGAAGTAAATAACGAGACCTTGCAGAATTTGATTGTGGGTAGAAAGTGGTCTTTGTATGAATTTAGACTCTGCCTTGATTTGAACTCAGAACAAACCTGAGTTCTGCTCTGGGGTATGTTTTGGATCTGCCATTGAGGACAGGTTTCTGGTGAATGTTCCTGCTTTGGTAGAAAGCAACACTGCTCAGCATACAGTGGTTACCCCTGAATCGTGTGCAGAAAAGGGGTGATACTCTGGCACCCAGGACTTACGTGGTGTTGAGGCAGGAGGGAGGAGAGAAGAGGGTGGAGGGAGAGGACAGGAGTCTCCTAGGTGGACATCGCCAGGACTCCCAGGTGGCAGACCTCTGGCTCATCCCAGAGGTCACTGTGTTGTGTTCCCCTGTGGTTTCTAAGGTGGTTTTTCTTTCCCTCCACAGGGAGGACTTTTCCCACTCACCCTTACTTTTCAGTGCAGCTCGGGGCAGGACAGCTGTCCCTCTTTAACCTGCTGAAAGCGTACTCTCTTCTGGACAAAGAGGTCGGCTACTGTCAGGGCATCAGCTTTGTGGCCGGAGTCCTGCTTCTGCACATGAGTGAGGAGCAAGCCTTTGAAATGCTCAAGTTTCTTATGTACGACCTGGGCTTCCGCAAGCAGTACCGACCGGATATGATGTCACTTCAGGTGAGGCAGTGGCTTGTGATGAGTCAGGTGTGCAGGAGGCTCTCATCAGAAACCTCAGTTCCAGCCATTTCTGAATCACAGTTCAGAGTTCAAGAAATTTAGGCCCACTGTCTTAGAACTTGAACGAATATATGAGTATCGGTTAGTTGTTTGAGTGGAGGATTGGAGAAATTGCAAAATACCCATGTGCTTAGGAAGCATACAGAGAGTGCTTACCAAGGTAACCATAGCAATTCAAATACTATTTGTCAGCTGTATATACATATATTAAACAGGTTAAAGGATGTTTTATGTTAAACAGTTTATTTAAACTTTATATCAGAGCAGAAACATTGGTATTGTTTTAAGGAGTTAAATAGGAATTGATTTCTAGAAAACAATTTCTTTGTTGTTAGAGTTTCAGAGGACAGAAACTATATGTGAATGACATTTGATTTTAGTCCACAGGCAGAATAATTTAGCTGTATGTTTTTTGGAAAATGATGCTTTTTCCATTTAAATTTTTCTAATAAAAATTTGATACAGCATGAGTATAGGTAAATTGTTTTATACATTACTAATCATTATGCTTCCGGGAGCATCACAGAAGAGTCCCAAGTGGTAACTCCTAAATGCATGTACAAATTTGAGCAACATTAAATAGGTCATATATGTGTGTGTATGTATATAACAATAATGATTACAGAAGAAGTCATGAATCCAAGTTGAGGGAGACATGGGTGGCTGACATGATGTAAATAGTGTCTTATACCGGAAACCCTCAAAGAAAATTATAAAAATGATCATTATAGTTACTAAAAATACCCTTTCTAATTTTGGAAATGCAAAGGTCACATTTTCCCTGGCCGCCTTCCTACCGGACACTAGAGGTGTTGTAGGAGTGCTGAACTCGGTGCTTCAGAAAGTGAAAGAAGCACCTTTCACTGTGTAGAGCAGGAAGCCAGTAAGGTTTGATCTGTAAGATTTCAAAGACTGCTACCTGTGGCTTCCTTGAGAGGATGCCTGATTTCCTGCGTCACTCTGGAGTGTGGGCATCCAAGTGATGCTTCAGTGACTTTGTCTGTGAACCAGGGGATGGTGTCTCCTTTGCTTCATTATCTCTGTCTCATCACCGTCTGTCTCTGCTGGTTTCTGTGGTGGATGTACAAGCCCTTTTTCTTTTCTCTTGTGTGGCCCTTTCTCTCTTCTCTTGTCACTGTAGCTTTGCCATGTTAAATGGACTGAATTTGGACTTTTGGCATATAGGACTTTATTATTAAAACTTACTTTGTAGGAATCTTGAATTTTTGTATCTGCCCAAAAATACTTCAATGAAGGAAGTATCCCTTACCCCAAGTTTAAGAGCACAGGGTGCAAAATATAAGATTCTTAAAGAAAGTGAAATGACAAATGTTTGCTTCTACACTCAGATCCCAACTGAACAAGAGCAGAATGTCTTTACCAACTTGCCTTCTTTTTACTTATTTTGCTAATTAGACTTGTTTCTGAGCTTGCCAAAATACTAGTTCTTCGGTTGATGCACGCCCACCACCCTGTCTAGTTTCTGAACTGAAGCTGGCCTAAAGGAAATGTACGATTTCTTTTCCGACACGACTTACTGAGATAATAATCTCATTACAAAACCTCTTTTTGTGTTTGCCTCCTGCCGAGCTGCTCATTTTATAGCCATGACTTCCTGTGGCCCTGGTTCCTTCCTTTTACAGTGTGTGGAAACTTAGTTTCCAAGATTTGTTTTGTAGATAAGTCTCAGGCTGTCATTGTTTGTGTATAGCACTTGATGATTCGTTTCCCATCAGAAGTTGTTTCGTTTTTCTTTTCTACTTTGGAAACCGTTATTGAATTTACAACATGATTGGTTATTGGCATGCATTTTTATTACTTTATGATATTTTTAATAAGAAAAAGTTCACATTCTGGAGCAGATGTTGAAATCTGTTAGGAAACTCACAAACAATTTCTTTCTATAGGAAGAAAGATGCTTTTCCCACGTACGTACACCATACCAAACACATGGTAGTACCCCTCGCTCATGTGACTTAGTTGAATTTACACTGACATGAGTTATGAGCTAAATGTAGTGACTTGGATTTGAACCTCAGCTTTAAAGTTAACAATAAAAATAAGACATGTTATTTTACAAAATGTGTGTGTTATCAAAAGTTAATATATTTTATACACATGCAGAGTACTACAAATTTTATTGTTCTCTATACGAACTGCAGATTCAGATGTACCAGCTGTCCAGACTCCTTCATGACTACCACCGGGAGCTCTACAACCATCTTGAGGACAATGAGATCAGCCCCAGTCTGTATGCTGCACCCTGGTTCCTCACACTCTTTGCCTCTCAGTTTCCCTTGGGATTCGTAGCCAGAGTTTTTGGTAAGAGGCTCCATTGTTCAAGAGGGATGTTATGATGTATTCTCTTGAGTTCATTGTCAATTAACTCCCCTTAGGGCTGGCAGAGTTCTAAGTAAAATTCAAATGTAGTGGAAATAACTGGGCTCCTATGAACTTCCTGTGTTTATTTGTGTGGAAAGTGTAGAAAACACAGTTTTCAAAGCTGGATTAGAGGCAGACTCTGTCTAGTTTTCTAAATTCTTATTTTTCTGTTTTTTTTTCCGCTTTCACTTCTTCAATTTAGATTCACAATACAGAGAGAGCAACCCCACTGCTGTGCTATGATTTCTAATGGCATGTCTGTTGTTCACATGTAGCTTTGTTCCTGTCTTATTGCTTACATGGCTACCTTCCATGTCATTAAAGGAGCCATAGCCAATCCTTAAGATCACTTGCTAAGAGAAAAATCCCTGAGTATACACAGGCACATGACTCAGTAGCTACCTTGCTCTGATCACTAGTGTTGGCATTGGGTAAAAGGCGAATATGGTATGGTTTGTGCACCCTCTGGGGACCCTTAGCATTTTCCATAATTGAGTTCATCAGAGTATAACTTAAAAAACACAACCTAAGGCTCAGTGTGGTTCTGCACACCTGTAGTCTCAGCCCTTGGGAAGGCTAAGACAGTAGGGTTATGAGTCTGAGCATGTGTGAGCTATGTAATAAACCCCTATCTGTCTTAGTTATGATTTCTGTTGCTGTGATAAAACACCATGACCAGAGACAACTTGGGAAGGAAAAGGTCTATTTCAGCTCACAGTTCCACACCACAATCTGTCACCAAGGGAAGTCAAGGCAGGAACTTGAGCCATGAGTAGATGTGGAGGAAATGGGAAAGTGCTGATTACTGGCTTGCTCCTCATGGTTCTTCAAACCATAATCTTCCTTTTTTTTTTTTTCCAATGCCAACACTGTGGTTGGAGCAAGGTAGCTATCAATAACTTCTTTCTTCTAACACCCAGGACCCCCAGCTTGGGGTTGGCACCATCCAGTGGGAGCTGGGCCCTCCCACATAAATTATCAGTTATAGGAAAATGTATCACAGACTTGCTACAGTTAATCTTATGGAGACATTCTCTTATAGTTGAGGTTTTCTCTTCCCCAGTTTGTGTCAAGTTGACATAAAACTGACCAGCACAGAATCTAAAAATAGAAAAGGAAAGAAAGACATCGGCAAACTATTTTTCTCTAGAAATTTGTTCAGTGATGTTGGCTGGGACCTCAGTAGCCTAAGGAAGGGCTCCTACAACTGCTGGGTTCTGCACATCTATCTAGGGACTATAGCAGAGAATTCAATATTTATGTACCACTGTGCTAAGTTGAAGCTTTATAATATTTTTGGTCAAATTTTAAATGTTCTCTAATTTTATGTTATTAGAGTGTTCTTTAAAGATGTATTATATAAAACTCAGAAAAAACTAGAGATGATAACAAATAGAAAAATGTTAGAGACATTTGAGTTTCGAGCATATGTGTGTTTTACACATACATACACCACATTGAGGATTATAGCATACTTTCTTAATGGGAGGCTAATACAGTCTTCTGTCAAAGTTTGAGGTGAAATGTAATGTCCAGTTGTACTACTGTGAGCTAGCAGTCCATGGATGTCTCTTGCTTGTTTGATACATACCACTTCTGTCTAGTGGAGTTTTCTTGAGGTTTTGGAATCTTTCAGTAGAATTTTTTTTTAGATGTGTTTGTGTCCTTATAAATGATGATTCTTTCACTGCCTGTGGACTCTCAAGGTCAGATTTACCACACCCTTCACTATCAATCTGTTCCGCTAGAGCTGATGGCTGAAACTGGCAGGTCTTCTACTGAACAGTCCTCTGTCTGTTGCTTTGTATTGTTGATGAAAGAACCACTCATGGTGATAGAATTTTCCAAACAAAACCACATGCATGTGTTTCAGAATGATTGTGTGCTTCTGTTGTGATCCAGCTGACCTTAGAATTAGCATGGCTTTCTTTTCTCCCATCCAATATATATTTCTTTGAGAATATCATACAGTGAATTTTGATCATATTCACCACCCATTTCCTCTTAGAATCAACCCCACTTCTCCACTCATCCAACTTTGTATTCTTTCTCTCTCTCTCTCTCTCTCTCTCTCTCTCTCTCCTCTCTCTCTCTCTCTCTCTTCTAACCCCATCAAGTCAATTAGTGCTGCCCTAATACTTTGGGCTACCCTGGAAAGTGATTTGCCTCCCAGCGGTCAAAAACTTAAAGAAAACTGACTCTCCTAGCAGTCATCAAGAAAACCCAGTAGCTCCTCAGCTATGGACAGAACTTGTACCTAGCCCCATTCTTCATGTCGGGATTTTGTCTGGCTTGAGACTGCACAGGTCTTGTGGATGAGAATATGAGTAGTCTAGTTGACTAGATCAATGTGTTATGTTCTGTTGTGGAAAAAAAACCTCAAATATTATTAGTTGCATAAATATGTTTGAACTTTATCTTGAATCCATAAACATACCTTATACCTGTAAACAATATATAATTAGACAGAAATTTATAATATCTCCTTTGTTCCCGTAACCGTATCTGAGGTTCTTGATAAGCAAGAAGGAGAGACAACATCCTGTTCTTTTGCTTCAGCCATATTAAACTTGTTTTTAAGAATAAAAACTGGTTTTGACCATTTTCTTCTACAACATGTTTTCAAGTTCTACTGCTGTAATAAAAACATACTTTTAGAACAAAGAATGTACTCTTTCAAAAATAGATACACAACTTTGTGAAAATTTCGTCTCTTGTTCTAGATATTATTTTTCTTCAAGGAACTGAAGTTATATTTAAGGTTGCTCTCAGCTTACTGAGCAGCCAGGAGGCACTTATAATGGAGTGTGAAAGCTTTGAAAATATTGTTGAATTTCTCAAAAGTACATTACCTGATATGAATACCACTGAAATGGAAAAAATTATTACCCAGGTATGATGTAAATGATCCAATAAGTACTAAATGTTTTCACATAAAAATGTAGTTTGCCTAACATCAATTTTTTTAAAAGGTCTTCTTTTGTTTTATCAGGCACATTTTATTTAGAAATGAGACAATTATTAAATTTTAGCATTGTAACTAGTTTGCCTATGCATAGGAAATATGGCATGGGTTTTTTTGTTTTTGTTTTTTTGGTTTTTTTTGGAATCCTTTTCATTTACAACCAATGCTAAGACCCAGGTTATAACTTAAAGAGTCAAGATGAGTCTTCAATTGAAGGAGTTGAGCTCAGTAGGTTTTTGAGATGGATACTTCCAAACAGTCATATGCCTATAAGCTAGAATACCCGTGCTGTAGGATGAGCTTCTGGAATCTTCGTTTGCCTATGAGGATAATGAATCTCTGGAGAAGCTGGAAAGGGCCAAAATAAAATGAAGTTCACTAGGTTTGCAATGTCACTAATTCTTTCAGAATTTATGAGAAAGGCAGGCCTGTGACCTTAGCTACTTGGGAGGCACAGGCTGTGTGATCCCAAGTTTAAGGCCACCCTGGTGATCTGCTCAGTGAATGTTTGCCCAGCTTCTGCAAAGCCCTGTATTTAATCCTTAGGACCATGAAACATAACTAATGTTCAGATTATCATGTACATAGTTATCAGTAGTTTCTAATTATTCAAATCTTTCTAATAATTAGCCTGGAGCCCAGGCTGTCTTTGAATTTCCTTTTCTCCCACTCTTGTCTCTCAAGTGCTGGGCTTGCAGGAATATACTCCCATAGATTACTGGCTGACATAACTTGTATGAATACCAAGCAGTTATGTATTATGTTTTTGGAGATTTGAGATTTGAAATCAGATATATCCTCTTTTAAAAAAAGAAAACAAGGTGAGGGTAGGGAACAACAAAGCAAAATAATGAAGTTAAAAGGAGAATTTCCTGACTCCCAGGTTACTAGTAGGATTTGAACTGATTAACTGGA
Source organism: Mastomys natalensis (assembly GCA_021653895.1). Taxonomy (NCBI): domain Eukaryota; kingdom Metazoa; phylum Chordata; class Mammalia; order Rodentia; family Muridae; genus Mastomys; species Mastomys natalensis. Next base: position 123,926 of record JAJTUV010002039.1, read on the forward strand.
ATCTAGTGCTGATTTTGAAAGAGGCTCCTAAAGAATGGCAGATGAATCATGGGTATTAAGACCTTTCTGCTCCATTAATGCATAGAGATAAAATACTCCTATGGAACTTTGCTTAGTAACCAGCAGAAGTTATCTCTGGCGCATAATCATTGCTCAACAACAAATGTTGATGTGGTACCCTACATTTCAGGAGACAGCTATTAGATTACAGTCACCTTGGTCGCAAAAGGTGCTTGGATGTTAGTTTGTTCCTATGACTTGGTCTCATTCTCAGGATGTTTTATTTGCATATGAATACTCTCTGTGCTCTATTTCATTTATTCTTGTGTAGCTAGCCAGGCCTATATCCCTGTTTGCTATGTTGTTAATGTTTCCATTAGTGCAGGGAAGTAAACATTAAGTCTACCAGTATATACCCTTGTAACTTGGTGTAGATACTGAAGGCCAGACTAACTAACCTGCGGTGTTTCAACAGGTTTTTGAGATGGATATTTCCAAACAGTTACATGCCTATGAGGTAGAATATCATGTGCTTCAGGATGAGCTTCTGGAATCTTCATATGCCTGTGAGGATAATGAGTCTCTGGAGAAGCTGGAGAGAGCCAACAACCAATTGAAAAGACAGAACATGGACCTCTTAGAAAAACTCCAGGTACAGAAATAAAGATCAGAACACGGATCTGTGTGCTGCCCTGCATGCATAGAATTGCTTGGATGATTGTGATATGTATGTGGGTTGAACCACTGAAGACGAAGGGCCTAGGTAGTTTCGTGTGTGTGTGTGGGGGGGGTGGGGTGTGGTGTGTGTGTGTGTATGGGTGGGTGTGGTGGAGTGGTGGTGGTGGTCGGGTCTAGGAATGTACTTAGGAGCCTAAGTATCACTTAAGAGAGAAAAATATTCACTCACAAAACAATAGAGCCACAATTCAAAGCAGGATTTGGGTTCATCTTATTGGATGTTATGTAATTCTGATAAGTTTAGCAGGGGAAGAATACAGTGTGAGGAGTTGGGAATGTGGTTGTGTGAGCATGGGCTGAGCAGTGAGTGAGGTGAGCTCCTGTTTGCTCAGAGCAGGAGGCAGCAGCATCACAGGCTGTGGCCCAGTCTGTTAGCTTACTCTCAGGTCAGGTGGATACTAGGGAAAGGACAGGTGGAGAATGGAGGGGGACAGATTTTCTTTGTTGTCTATGAACACAGTTGTGTGTGTCCCTCTTCAGAAGGCAATATCTCAAAAGGAGTTGAGCCTCACACTTGAAAGAATGATATAAACCAAAGATAGATGAGGGTGGCGTAAGGAGGAAGCTGGGCAGGTTTTGTGAAAATCTGGTTTAGGATGATGATATTTGTCTAGAATAAAACAGAAATGGAAAGGTGTTTCTGAGTCGTTGAAAGTGAGCACATAACAACTAGTCCGCCACTCAAGAATGCGCAACTAGCTATTCCCAAGTAATTTACCATAGTTTATAAACAGACAAAAATATAACAAACGATCTACAAAGTAATATTGCAGTAGTGTGATAGGAGCTCTGGATCCATGTTCTGTGGTGAAGAAGTAATCAGACAGAGGAAGTTAGCTGGTATATTGCTCTCTGAAGTCCCCAAGGCTGGACCACTTACAGAGCAAAGAAGTTGATTTAATCCATAGTTCTGGAGGCTGAAACAGAGTACTGCTCACTTTGACAAAGGTCTTTGGCTATGTCACATGGAGATTGTGTCATGGTGGGAGCAGGGAGTAGAGGGAGAATTGTCATGATGACGAGGGAATCCAGGGACAGGGAAGGCCAGTTTTTCTCCTTGGGAAAAACCATTTTACAAGAACTATGTAGGGTCTTATGAAAAGTACCTTAATGGAATTCAAGGGGACCCTCTTCAGTAATCCCTGAAAGGTGATACCAATGTGTAACATCATCACTTGGTAACATATACCAAAGTGTAATCAGCAACATCCTTCTAACAGGTTTGGCACAGCCACACCAAAGCCCATAGTAGCAGGAGTTGAGCCTCCTGGGGAGGATGAATAAACAAAAAAATAATTTCTAAAAAAAATATTTCTTTCTATATTAAACAATAAGCCAATGTGATTTATTCACAATAGAAAAACAGTTGCTGTATTATTCCTTATTATTCAACTATTTCAGTATCCACTGAGGGTTTTCTTGTTGGGGAAGGCATTTGCACCCATTTTCTATGGCGATGGTCCTTAGTTGCTACAGACATTCTATTAACAGTTCCAGGTGGTCAACATCAAGCTTCCCAATCGGTAAAAATGAATGGAGTTCCAAACATATCTGGAGAAGACAAATCTATTGGGAGATCTTTGAGTGGTTAAAGGTTCTAGCTTTGGAAAGGATTAGGGAGTTTCCCATCCCACTTTGTTCTTTTGGGAAGATAGTTATCAAAGAGCAAGATGGTCCAGAATTACCAATCACTTGGATTCCTTCTTAAACATAGAGCTTTTCTTCATCATGGTGGATGATGCAGCAGGGGGGCCCTGACCAGAGTCAGCTCCATGCTGCTTAGATTAGAATCAATCAAAACTATGCTCAAAACCAACTCACATAGCAAAAAGTAGTCAAGAGTTTCTATATTCTGTCTTCAGTCAGATTGGACGGACAGGGACTCCAGTGGGTGTGAGTGATAATTAATTGAGGGGTCTTGTCACAGTATTGATTTACTATAGTCATTAGTAAGAGGAGATAAGTCATGTGAGTGTAATATACACACACATATATGCCTATATATATATGTCTACTAAACACATACATACACATGTATGTATAATTCATATTTAATATGTCACTGGGATTTTAATCCAGAATCTTTTAAATGACAAAAAAGTACTGGGCTACATTTTCTGCTTCCAATACCTGTATTTTTGGGCACTCTAAAGAAACCAACAAACAAAGGAACAAACAAAACCTCTCAAAACTCCATTTCAGAGGACATTTTTATATACTGAAATATACTTGAAAAAATGATGCATTTTCCTCATTCTTTGCATGATATTCTGTTAACTAATGTGATATAATTAACTAATAACAAATGTAAGACATGACTTTTACTGTTACAAAGAATCAGACTCCTCAAATATTTAATTTAGAGAATTTTTTTTTCTTACAAACAGGTGGCTCAGCTAAAATTCAGGCCTTGGAATCCAACCTAGAAACTCTTCTGACCAGAGAAACTAAAATGAAGGCTTTAATCCGGACCCTGGAACAAGATAAAATGGCTTATCAAAAGATGGCGGAACAGTTCCGGAAGCTGCTACCAGCAGATGCCCTGGCCAACTGTGAATTGCTGTTGAGAGACCTAACTCACCCAACGAATGACAAAGCCAAGCCAGGAAATAGGCCATAGTTTCAGACATGGCCTCAGCAGATAGCTTCCTTAAAACACTTGGAAAAAGGACCCTGTGTAAGGTCGACCAGAAAGCTGATAGGACAGCTACTACTGGGGCTGAGGTCATCAGTAGGCGACGTGGCTCTCCTCAGAGCTCTTCACTCTTAAGCCATCACAGACATCCAGAATGTACTTTCTTCTGGTTGTTGCCAACTCTGTACATAACTATATATAAGTGGACATAAAGACCCATGCTTTCAAATCAAACAGTAGGTGTGTATTCGGAGCAATTTTTCTTTTTCAGTCAGAACTTCATGAAATTCACATCAAAGGGAAGTTCAAGTGAGAGTCTCCTTGGATACACATGAAATCCTTTGGTTTTCTAGTGAAACAAATCTAGAACATCTTTGTATATTGAAATATACTTGAACAACAACAACAACAAAAAATGAATGTATTTTTCCCCACCCCCAAAGACTAGCATGCTTCACTCAGTGTGGTAGGCAGACACATTTCTTTGGCTGATGTGTCTGCATCTATAAGGGACACGACTGGCTGTCAGTCTCACTCCTGTGAGTCTCCTAGGAAGTGGGGCCTCTTCTGCCCTGCCTGCTGTGTGTCAACCAACCGTCTAACCTTCATGGAGTTGTGTCTGGTTAGGCTATGCTTTAGATACACATAGGGAGAAAGCAGGACACTGTTGCTGAGTCAACCCACCTCAGGGTGAAGAGGAATGTTTGCTAATTTTCTAGCAGATTAGACCAGCATTGATATTCAAATCAAAAATACCAGGCCTCAAACACACCATTAAGCCCCTGAATTGTCTAGGGTAGCTTTTTGCCTTTTTATTTAAGTGGCTTATATAGCGGTAAACAGTTGCTTGGTGCTGTATTTACCAAGTGAGAGAGGGTTTGCTCTTTTTTTTTTTTTTTTTTTTTTCTCACAAAATTATGGAGCATTCTATGTAGTTCTTGCAACCTTTGGTTTTAGATTAGGGAAGTAAAATTGGGATTTTCCCAAAGATGATATACCATGCTGAGTTGCTTTCTTTCTTTTTTTTTTTTTTGCTCAATAACAACACATTTTTAATCATTTTTCCCCTTTTATGTGAAAATTTAGAACTGTGAAGTATTTAGGAACCAACCATGTATAGAACACTGGAAGGGATGCAAAGTCTCCAACCCGGGTAAAACCTACAGTTCTGTGTTTGGACTCCTGGATTCTGCTGCGTACAGATAGGTTACTAGAGAATGTTCATGCAAGCTTGGGATGGCAAGTCATTTTCCCAGTACTGTTTAGTCCCTACTGCAGAGACGATTTTATAATAGTGCCTCTGAACACTGACACCGCAGTTTTATTTTTTTTGCCTTTCTAAGCGGAGTTTACTGTTGCTGCTTTTTCAGCCCTTGTCTTTTTTGCAGATGGGTTACTTGGGGGTAATTTTCCTCAAAGAGAGTTTATTATACACAAGATGAAGTTTTATCAAGTTTCCGAAGACGTTGAAGAGTGGAGCCAAGCATCTAGGCTGTTTCCCACTTGAATGTCACAAGTTTCAACAGGGTCAGAGGATCCTTGGATCTAGGGGGTTTTCTCCTTTAAAAAAAAAAATCTTATTAGCTAGGAGAGTTGATGTACCTCTAGATTCTAGGAAGTGCTCATTATTGTTCTCCATTCGTTCAGTTGAGGGCCATTAGTTGATCTGTTGCTTGGATCTTCTGAAAATGTTTCCTTTGTAGTATCCTTTATTGTCCTCCCAGACAGCGCTACTGTCTGATGGTTGAAATTGCCTGGTGGGTGTGATACATGGGAGGTGGCTGAGGCGTCCTTATGTTTGGGAAGGAAATATTTTCTTTCCATTTCTCCATTGAAAGTCGACATGTTCTGGATGCTGGCAGTCAGCAGTATGGGTTGTTTATGGTATTCAGTGATTCACACAATGCATATGGTATTTTCTTGTGAAAACGATTTTTCTTTCTCATTGGTGATTTTAAAAATATGTTACACCTGTTTCGCTTTGTAAGTTTACATCTTCATCAGGATCATGTAACGTCTAGAATCATTTCCAATAAACATGTTAATGCCGTTTTCTGAGCTTTTTCACTGTTGTTATTTTCGAGGGGTGGGGTAGGCCACAAACTCTTGCTGAGAGACTTGAAAACAAAACCTGCATGGGTTGGATTGATACTACCTAAACCTGAAAATGCCGAACAGTGTCATGCCAGCAAACCAGGATGACAAAGATCATTTAAGACAATTAGGAGATACATCGATACCAGTTTTCAACTTCCTTCCTAATGAAGCCTTTACTCCTGAGTGGAGAAAGAGAAGGGAGACGGAGCTGTCAGACCTCATTCCTCCCTAGATCCTGCACTTCCCCTCCACGCCTTTCTTATTCCTTTCCTCTCCTCTTTCTCTATTTCCCCAGTACTATGGACGGAAGCTAAGACCTCACACGCTAAGCTCTATCATGGAACTGTATCTTTAACTGTATCCTTTTTTTTTTTTTTTGTTTTGTTTGTTTTTTTTTTTCGAGACAGGGTTTCTCTGTATAGCCCTGGCTGTCCTGGAACTCATTCTGTAGACCAGGCTGGCCTCGAACTCAGAAATCCACCTGCCTCTGCCTCCCGAGTGCTGGGATTAAAGGCGTGCGCCACCACCGCCCGGCTCCTTTTATTCTTTATGTCCTCTTGTCGATAGAAGGAATATCTAAAATTTTAGAATTAGCTTTGCTTCCAAATAATTAACAATTAAGGCACTTACTGATGGGTACGGTATGAATATACCCCTATCTAATATTTATTTTAAATTATCCGTAAATATGTTTGTAATCTACTGAGAGGATTCTAAATTTTATTGCTAATGTTACCAATCAGTACTTAGGGTTTTGTTTTTTTTTTCCATTGTATATAATAAAAAGTTGGAGAAGGATGTAGTGTGGTCCTTTGTAAAATGTATATATGTATGTATGTATGTACATATGTATGTATTATACATGTACACATTTATTTATTTATATGTGTATGTGTACATATTTATATCTGTGTACCATAAGTATGCAGTATCAAAAGAGGGCATCCAATATCCTAGAGCTGAAGTTGTAAGGTGCCAGATGTGTGTGCTAGGAACCAAACCCGGGTCCTCTGTAAGAGTTGCAAGTGTTCTTAACCAGTCCCAGACCCCAGGATAGGCTTAATGGTCTAGTCTTCTACCATCCACAGTGGCTTACCAGTTTTGTTATCATTCCTTTCCTCGAACTGATAGCTCATGAATAAGGAATTTATCACCTCACAGCATGTTGCCCTCCAACCACACAGGACACTCTCAGGAGAGTGACCTGTGGAGAGACAGGATTGCTTCAACCCATGAAGTCATTTGAACAGGATCTAGGGAATAGGAAAATGCAATAAAAACTTGACTTAAAAATTTAGTGAAACTCATATCAAGGACAGCAGGTTCTGGAAAAATCAGTTTTACAACTGCATCTTTAATATAGATAACCACTGAACCCTGCTAGCTTTGTGTAAACAGATGGGCCATCTTCCTATCCCCACAGCAACTACCTAAGTCCACATCCTTGTTAGCGGATTAAGATGCTATCATTTGGGCTGGAGAGATGGCTTAGTGGTTAAGAGCACTGGCTGTTCTTCCAGAGGACCGGCATTCAATTCCCAGTAGCTGTGTGGCAGCTCACAATTGTCTGTAACTTCAGTTCCAGGGTATCTGATACCTTCACACAGACATATGTGCAGGCAAAACACCATTGCATATGGCATAAAAACAAGTTAAAGACCCAAAGAGTTTAACTAACTTGACTCTTGTGTGTGAAATGGAAGTATAAGATTGAGTTGAAGAGAGAAGATACGTCTAGATTGAGAAAATAAACTAGAAGCATTGGGGAAACAATGGGAAGTGTGGTAAGTAGGGAGTGTTTGCTATGTACACAAGATATCATATACAGTACTGTATACTCTATATCCAGGGTTTCACAATATATGGTAAGAATTTAATAGGTGAGTTACACTGAATAACCCAGAAGCATTATTTACCTGGACTTCAGGGTAGATGGTTGTAGAATGGTGTCCTCTGAGCAGAACATCCACTATCATCTTCATCAGAAGTAGCTCTGGTGACCCAAGAAAGAACACCAGGATTGGTCCTGTTGACATTCTCTTATAGAAGAAGGTGAGGAGGGTCACCAGACCCATCCATGAGATCTGAGCCACATTTTGTTGTTGCTCCTTCCAGCAGCACATGTGGACTCAGGAGGTAATAGAGGAGGTAGAGAATGGAAGGCTAACTGGCTCTCGTCAACAGTTGTTACACAGAAACCATTGTCCGTGTTGAGGTGGATAAAGCCTTTCCAGCCTTTCTGCTGGGACTGCTGCTTTGGAACCATCCTCATTCCTGTAAGTAACATTGACCTGTGCTCTGCAAGTAAATCCAGTAAACTCTACTCAAATGGACTTTGGTTGCACTGTAGCCTGGTCTGCCACTGGCACTATCTGTAGTGTGAATGGGTACTTAGTCACACCTCCCCAGAGCGGGAAAAATCACTCAACTATTGTTCTACCTGGGGTTATGTAACATTGAAGTTGATAAAATATATACATATGATGAAGTATACATAAATATAGTATATTAAACATGAGACTGTATTCTAATCTGCTTATAATCTAGATTATCAAAATTTTATTACTCAATTCTCTTCATTGAAACAGTTTATAATTCCAGGAGACTGGTCCAGGAAAATTAAGTTATTGTTCATCATAGAAACTCCCCAATTGGATCTTTTTTAATAGATAATTTATATCCCTATAATTTTCTTTTGACCTATTATCCTCAAATCTTCATGTTGTTCCACCACCTTTGAACTAGTGTATCCTGATCATCACCCAAACTTAACCAAGCATCGCATAGGAGTACCAACCTTAAACCAATCCCCCTTGCCTGGACACAGTCAAAACTCTGTAGAGTTTGTGTTTTCTCTTCTCATGATAGGGAATACACTCAGCTCTTTCCTATTGATGGAACACATTGGTAACATTTAGATGACACCTGCCATTTGATAACAGTGTCTAATGTACACACAAATGGCTAACCACACACACACACACACACACACACACACACACACACACACACACATATGCTGTTATTGCCTCCTTTTCTTTCTGTACATCATACTTACTGTCTTTCTCTAGTCTCTTTTTTTTTTTCCATGCCATCTGTTTCAGACTGCTTGATCCTTCTTAGCAATCCGTAATCAGTGAATCCTTGATACAGAACAGTGTTAACCTTCCTTGTTACTAATGAAATAATGCAGAAAAAAAAATTCTGAACTGAATATTACTTAATGTCACACAAGGAAGGGCCATAATGTTAATGTCTTGGACTGCCACAAAGTATTTCTGAAACTTCAAAACTAGTGGCAGTGTGACTATTTTTTGAAAAGACATCAACATGCTTTGATTTCATCTCAGAGGTTTCTCTAGACAGCATAGCCTCTGGGCCTGAATGCTTTACTATGATATAATTGAATAGATTTGCATATCTAGAAAAAGATTAGGTTAATCCAATAAGAATTGGTCAGTCTTGGAAGGAAGAAAAGAAGGCATGTTTTGGCAGATACAACTAGAGGGAATCTTTGCCAAGGCCCTTGGCAATGTCCATATTGTGTGTGTGAATACAGAGAGTTCTGGCCTCTATAATCCATGTGGTCTAGCCCTTCTATGACAGGTCTGTCCCCATTGTGAGACCTCTGTGCCATCTGTGTTGGACTGGTGCCCTAGACACCCACCCAACTCATTGGTCTCCCTTTATTTAAAGTCTGTGCCTTACAGGCATCTTTCCATTTATGGTTTAGCTTTGCTTTTTGTCACAAAGAAATATGGAGCTAGGCATATAATGCAAATATCCAAGCCCCTTGACAAATGTCTTCTTAGAAATGCATTAAAAGCAGGAAGTCCTGCTCTTAAAAATTCTGGTGAAATAGATGCAGTGTAAAACTTAGGATCTTAACAAGCATGAGGCTCAATGGCATTACCTGCATCCACACTGTTGTAAAACCAGTCTCCACATCCAGGCATCCTGTTAAACTCGCAAAACATCAGCTGCTTCCATGGAAGAGTCCTCTGCCCTAGCCCTTGTTAATTGCCATCTATGTTATGACAGGTATCGGAATTCCCTCTTTACTTTGTGTGCATGTGTCTTGGGTGTGTATATGTGTCTGAATGGTGGTGTGTATGTGCCATGGCATATGTGTGGAGGTTCAAGGACAACCCTGGCTGTCTGTCCCTACCTTCTACCTTGTTTGAGACAGGATCTCTTACTCATTGCTGTGTACATTGTATTAGTTGGCCTATTAGTTTTTAAGGGGATTCTACTGTCTCTGTCTCTGCTTCCTAGCTTGCCATAGGAGTGCTAGGCTTACAGGTACACAACTTTGCATAGATTTGGGATCTGGATTTATTGCTTCATGCTTGTACATCAAACACTTTATATTCATTGAGTCTTCTCCTTGGCCCCAGAATTTCTTTTCTTTTAAAGACTAGGTATACACATACATAGTATACACATCGGCCACTATTGTTTCTTTAATTTCTCTGTATTTAGATACTAGTGTTGCTTATGCTCTTTTGGTTATTATGATTAATGCTGCTATGATAGTGGGTGTGCAAATCCATCTGTCTTAAGAACTTGGGTTTTATGAGTCTACCCATGAAGAATGAATCTGTAATTTGTGCTCTATGAAATTAAATTGTTGAGCCTTCAAGGCCTGAAATTGGAGCAAATGCATCCAGGGAATTGAAGCTTTAAGGTGACTTATTGTTATTATTGTTACATGGAAGGACCTTAAATGTATAAGACTGGTGTTGGCAAATTAGTTTTTACAGTAATAATAGTGCTTTTCAGATACAAGAGAAGGATTTTCTCTTTCTACAAGCTATTCAGATGCTGCTGAGATTCATGTTTATCTCTTGCAAAGTACAACCCTTATGTGGCCTGACATTGTTTCCCTTCCCAAATTGAGTTAATTTGCAAACGCACAGTTGTTAATCTCAATAGGACATGATGTTATTCAGAAATAATTATTGCCATTAAAATGCATCTTTTGCTCTTATGCTGAAGGATGGCTCTGAAATAGGACCCTTCCAAAGGAAATGAGAACCTTTTCTATGCTGACTTTCAACAGCTCAGATGTACGCATTTTTCTTTTTATATTTGGGCTTTATTTTGTTTAGCAAATGACCCTTCAGCCACAGTTCTCTCCGAACCACCATTTAGCCTTTGTGTAGTAAATTGGGTACTCATAGGGAGAAAGCATCATTCACTGTTTAAGTCTAGCGTAGCTCATGCAATTAGAGCAGTCACTGGGACTTTACCAGTACTTACATTTAAAGTCACAAGGTAAAATGGAGAGGGCAGGACCAGTGACATAGGGACATTGGTATGTTTGATTTTCTTCCCATTTTTTCTTAAAGATAGACTTAGAATGGCCTGTTTTGATGTCTGGATAGACATTCCCCATATTCAAAGAACCAAAAGAATATGGTTTTTTTTCATTTTCTTTTCTAAAGCTACATTGATAAGCCATTCTTTTTAAAACTCATTTTTATTATATGTGTGCTTTATTTATTATATATTGTGTATTCATGTGGTTGGGTACATGCATATGCCATGACACACTTATGATGTTACAAGACAACTTGTAGGCATTAGCTCTTTCCTTCCACCATGTGGGGTTACAGCAACTGAACTCAGCTTATCAAGTTTGGTGGCAAGCACCCTTACTGGATGAATCATCTCGCTGGGCCTGATAAACAAATGTGGTGAGATCCAATGACCAATAAATATTATTTTAAAGTTCTGAGCATCTCAGGCATTGGAAAACTCCAAATCAAAATCTCTTTGCTATTCCTCCTTGACCCAGTCAGAATAGCCAATGTCAAAAAAACAAATGACAAGAAATGCTGATGAGAATGTGGAAAAAGACACAGACTCACTGCTGGTGGGAATGCAAACTACTGCCACTGTGGAATCAGTATGGAAGTTTCTCAAAAACCTAAAAATAGATCCACCACAAGATTCAGCTGTACTACTCCTGATGACTTATCCGAAAGATTCTTATCATAGAGATACCACACATCTTATTACTCATAATAGCTAAGGGATAAAATCAGTTCAGGTATCTATTCGTGAATGAATAGATAATGAAAACACGGTACAAATACACAACGGAGTTTTACTTTCCTGTAAAGTAAAATGAAATCACAATATTTGCATGGAAATGATGAAATTGGAAGTTATATTAAGTAAGGTGACCCAGACAAATATTGTATGTTTTTGTTCCTCATGTGGACCCCAGACTTTAATTTTTACGTCTGTGTAGACCCTAGACTTTAATATATACATATACATGTACATGTACATATACATATATATTCATTCTAATTTAGTTTGCTTTCTACTACTGTGGTAAACACCATGACCAATGCAACTTGGGGGAGAAGGGGAGTTTGTTTTATCGTACAGCTTAAAGTTCACCTTGAAGGGAAGTCAAAACAGGAAATTCACTGCAGGAACCAAAGCAGAGGCCATGGAGGAGTACTGTTTACTGGCTTTCTCTTCATCTTTTGGTCAGTTTGCTTTTTCTATCATGTGTGCAAATCCCAGACAACAGGTAACTTAAAGGAGAAAGGATTTATTTTGGGTCATAGTTTGTCGGGGAAACTGCCTGCCTGGGCAGAGAAGGCATGCAAGTGGGTGGGCCCACGGAAGCTGGGGTGAATGGCAGTGAACAAGTGAAGTAGGAAGCAGAGGCATAATAGGCTCTACATCAGTGCACCCTCTGCCCCGCAGTAGCCCACTTTCCTTAGGTGAGCTCCAAGTCCAAAAGGCTCCACCACTTCTACAAACAGAATCACTCGCTGGGGACCAAGTGCTTAGACAAACACAAAAGCCAGGTGGGAACATTTTACGCATAAATCATAAGAAGAGGGGAGTCCTAGATTAATCTACATCATGTCATCTCCAAAGGAGTTAGGTTTTTTTTTGGTTTTTCGAGACAAGGTCTGTATAGCCGGGCTGTCCTGGAATTCACTCTGTAGACCAGGTTGGCCTCGAACTCAGAAATTCAGCTGCCTCTGCCTCCCAAGTGCTGGGATTAAAGGAGTGCGCCACCACTGCCTGGCTCAAAGGTTTTAGTTTTAAATCTTCCAGTGTGTGTGTGTGTGTGTGTGTGTGTGTGTGTGTGTATGTGTGTGTGTGCCTGCATGTGGCTGTGGCTGTGACTGCATATGTGACTTCATGTGTGTGCATGTGACTGCATGTGTGACTGTGTGTGACTGCATGTGTGTGCAAGAGCATGTATGTGTGTATATGACTATATGTGTGTATGTATATGTGTGTGTGTGTGACTATGTGCATGTGGGTGTGCATGCAACTGTGTGTGTGTATGCATGCGATTGTGTGTGTGCGTGTGACTGTGTGTATGACTCTGTGTGTGTGCGTGTGGCTGTGTATGAGTGTATGTGTGTGAGTTTCTGCATTTGTTCTGTTGAAAGCACTTTCACCATGATTCCAGTGCTAAGCATGTTAAGGAGCCAGAAAGAAGAGTGTTTAAAACTAGGCATGGGAAAAGTGAAGGATGGATGATAATTAGAGCTACAACCCTCACTTCTGATGACTTGAGCTGTCCAGAGCTATTATGAGGAAAGCTTGAATAAAGCCAGAGAGGACTATGGACTTCTACAGCTGTCTAACTGGATGCTCATATTTAAATGAACTAATAGCCTTTAATAATTTATCATTTCCATGCACTCTTAGCACAATGAATTAGAAGAAAATGACAATTTCTATCTCAACAGAGCTGTATTAAATGTTAAGGAAATCCCTGGATGGATCCCCTAATATAATCATCTCCCAAGTGCATTGTAACCCCCAGCCTCCATGGCATTCTACTCTAGAGACACTGGGGAAGCGATGGAGATGAAATGGTCTTATATTCTTCAGCTCAATGCCTCATTTTCTTCTCTGGTTTAAGATTATGGTTCTGACTAGGAAGATGATCATTATAAGAGAGAAAGCAGAGCCACAGTAGTTAATTGTAATGGGCTGATAGAGAAGTAGAATTGTGGACATGGTTTAAACCCACTCACCCACCCATCCATCCATCTATCTATCCAAGAGGGATCATGAATCAAGTTTATCTGCCATGATTTCAATGCTTAAGCAACTGAAAGAAATCTACATAATGACACCAAAGTTTAGTGAGAAGCTTCTAGGGCCGTACAGGATGTGTGATAGAAAGTAAGATTTGTTTTACTTTGGAAAGAAGTGTGCAGAAAAGAAGGGCCAACAGATTAGAATGAGAGATTCCTGAGATTAGAACTGTGATCACCGTTGCTCTCTATTGTCTGGTTGGCTGGATGATTCCATGGAAGAAGTGTCAGTGGTCTGGAGCATGTAATTAAGTAGCTAAGGAGTTGAGATCGTTACTTTTAATTGCCAGTTTGATACAATCTAGAATCACCCAGGAGAATGGCCTCTGAGAATATCTATGGGAGATTATTTAAAGAATGTTCATGGATATGGCTGAACGTGTCCACCGTGGGCGGCACTATTCCTCACGTTTGGGGTCCTGGACTGTATGAGAGTAGGAAAAACCAGCTGGGCACTAGCATACATTGCTCTTTACTCTGTATTTAGGATTAAATGTGGCCAGGTGCTTCAGGTTCCCACTGCTTTAACTTTACTAAAATGAATGTAACCTGTAATTGTGAGCTAAATAAACCCCTTGTCCCCCAAGTTGCTTTTGTCAAGATATTTAATCATGGAAACGGGAAATGAAACTCAGGCAGAAATAATACTGAAAAAAAAAAAAAAAAAGCCAAAACAACAAACCGTGTCTTTTCTCCCTTTCAAAGAACAATCTAGAATAGATCTTCCAGTAAACGAGCTTCCTTTTTATTGGAAGATTAAAAGATGGAAAAGCAGTCACTGTGGCTATAACTTCAGTGCAATATAATTTAGATGACATCCACTTCAAAACACGTTATGGATGTTTGGGACTCTTACGTTTGCTTTTGATGCAAACCCCCGTGGTTTTTTTTTTTTTAACTGATTTGCGATGCATTTTTAGGTTAACATGCAGTTTCATCCTCACAGCTTTAAATAGTGTGACCTGAAGGTCACTGACTAATTTCAGGAATTTGTATCATTTAGTTCTATTTAGATCAGCTTTTTACTGGATCAATTTGTACATCTACTAGGCAAGAGAGACACAGCTACCTGCTTACATTTCTGTTTGCAGAATCTCATGGGGAGATGGACTGAAGGTCTCATTGATACGTAAATAAGAAAAAAAAAATAGTTTCAATAGTTCAAGCTGGCTGTGGCTGGCAGGCTTGGGGTGAGGACAGGTCTATGAACAGTCAGAAAAGGATCCACAGGGAGCCAATGTGTGACAGCGGGTGAGGCGGGTGAGGCGTGGAAGGAGCAGATACACAAAAGCCATGGAGCAGCCCATTAGCCAAGCTCTAACATTCCCTCTGCACAGTGGTTCTCAGCCTTCCTAATGCTGTGACCTTTTGGTACAGTTCCTCATATTTTAGTGATTCCTCAAACCGTAAAGGTATTTCGCTGCCACGTTATAATTGTAAGTTTGCTACTGTTATGAATTGTAATGTAACTATCTGATATGCAGGGTATCTGGGGTCACCACCCGTACAAACGCTGCCCCAGCAACTCATCAAAATACTGTTCACCTGTGGTGACTAGTTTCCCTTTTCAAAGCCTGTGAGTCCACAGATGATCCATGAGCCCTGCAGTCTTTATGATAGAAACAATATCACTGTTGGGTGGGTGGGGGGGGATTTTCTATGATGTCATTGTTTCAGAAGCCCTCCAAGATTCTCATTCAGTATTTCATAGCATTGATTTGTCAAATATTTCTAATATTTATTTTATGTATATGAATACACTGTAGCTTTCTTCAAACACACCAGAAGAGGGAACTGAATCACATTACAGATGGTTGTGAGCCACCATGTGGTTGCTGGGAATTGAGCTCAGAACCTCTGGAAGAGCAGTCAGTGCCCTTTCTGCTGAGCTATCTCTCCAGCCCTTTCGTAGCATTCATAGTATGGGAAAAACTGGGCAGCTGCAGCAGCAGGCCCCAGGCCCACGCGACACTGGCCTGGGACCTGTGAGGTGGAGGCTGCCTGGAAGGTCCCAGGTTCCATGGGCTGGAGGCTTCGGTGGTGGCAGGCCCGGCAGGCCCCAATGATATGAAGAAATCCTTGGTTCCAAAAGGCTTTATTGTCATGGCGGATGGTGGATGGATCTGGATGTACCCCCCCAAACTCAGGGCAGACCTGAGTTAAGTAGGGAGGGAGAAAGGGGGAGGTTCTGGGGAGGAATGCTTAATTGGCTCCACCCTCTGACCTTCATTAGTATGTAAATCTCTAGGGCCTGAGGCCTGTAGTCACACCTGTGCACTTTGGGAGGGCTGTAATGGCCTACGTGACTGAACAATGTAGGTCTATGGAGACTGAACTGCTTGTTAGGACTCTGAGTTCTGGGGACGTGGCCGAACTCCTGCCGTTTCTCCCCTTGGAGTCTCGGGTTCTAGGCCCATGCCCAGCCAAGAACCAGGATACCCTTACGCAGTCCCACAGATGGATATCAAATTAAATGAAATTCCGAACCCATAAAACTTCAGCCTGTAGCTACCAATTATCTTGGCCTCTACCTATGATACAATCAGGAGACAGAGTAATTTGAAGAGGAAATAGTTGATAGAATGATTTTTTAAAAAACTATATAGGGAGTGAATGGCAGTTGGAAAGAGACCTGAAGAGAAATTCAAAAGGCTACAAAATAGCCAGTGCAGGGTGTAGGTACTAAGGGGAAAAAAAAAAAAACCCAGTGAAAAACAAACATGGAAACGGCATCCTCCATTGCTTTCCTTTCTCCATAAGGCAGAGATCCGTGCTTCGCCGGAGAGGGATGGCCGCAGCTCTGGACAGAGTGGTGAAGCATCACGAAATGTGAAACCCTCCCAAACGGCCCCTTGGAAGCTGCACATGAGCAGCTGCCAGGCCAATGGCACTTTACAGAGAGACGTCTGTGCAGCGCGGCGGGAAGCCATATATGGGAATAACATTCTGTGCCAGCCATCAAGCACAACAGGAGTCAGGTTCGTGGGAAGTTGCCTGCATTGTGGCAGCTGTGGAGGAGGCAGCAGATGCAGGTGTCTTCCCAGAGAAGAGTACCATGGAAACAAGAGGCACAACTTCCTCCTGCTGGGACCTTCCTGTATCCTCTACCTGCAAAGTTTAGATTACATAACCATCCAAGCTACAAACAAGAAATACAAGATCTAGCTTCACCATGGCCAAGAATAATAGCTGAGAAGCAATCCACTGATAATTGGTGTACTGCCTGGTTTTGTGTCAACCTGACACAAGCTAGAGTCATCAAATAGGAAGGAGCCTCAGTTAAGGAAATGCCTTTGTGAGATCCAGCCATAGGGCATTTTCTTAATTAATGATCAATTGGGGAGGGTCCAGCCCATTGGGTGGTGCCATCCCTGGGCTGGCAGTCCTGGGTTCTGTAAGAAAGCAGGCTGAGCAAGCCAGTAAACAGCACTCCTCCATGGCTCCTGCACCAGCTCCTGCCTCCAGGATCCTGTACTGTTTGAGATCCTTTCCTGACCTTTCTTTCATTCAGTGATGAAGAGCAGCGTGGAAGTGTAAGCTGAATAAACTCCTTCCCAACTTGTTTTTTGACCATGGTGTTTTGTTACAGCATCAGAAACCCTAAGACAATTGGCATGCGTAGTTTCTGCATGTAAGTTATATTTGCTATCACATTCCAATCTCAGAAACCCTTTCTATTTTAAGTAATTTAAGTAATTGCTATCAGCACGAGACACTGAACATCCATCAGTTCAGGAATTACTCAGTGTTTGGATTCAGCTGCTCTTTGAATCTATTGTGAGGAAGGCCCATATGAGATGCTTTCTAGGAGACTGAGAGGTCCACAGAGGACTAGACAGCAGTCTGACGTCTTGTTAATCTTCTCCCTTCCTGGTAACTAATCAGTAACCACCTGTTACCTTAGTAACAGCTTTCTACTTGGCGTCAAGTCTGGAAAACAGAACATGTTCAATAAGAGTGTAGATGTTAGGAATTTAATTAAAACTTCCTAATTCTGTTAGAAATTTAATAAAAATCATTCTAATTTTGTTGGATTTAAGCCTTTAAACTGTGGCTATCACTGAATTATAATCTGTATTTTTTTTCCCCCTGAGGTGGACCAGCCTGATGGGTTTGGACTTGTCTTTTCCATCAGGGTGTGTGGAGAAGGCATGGATGGGAAGACACAATTTTGAAACAAGTTGTATCTCTCTGTAAAAATTAATTTGATTTTAAAATTTTTTAAAAAATTTATTCAATCATATATTGGCACATTGAATGCTATTCCTGTGATTGCCACTAGATGACACTGTTGTTTCAATTTCATTGCTTTCCTGGGCATGGCCCTCTTAGAAGAGCACCATATTATGAAGAAATTATGGAACTGACCATTCTTCCAGGGAAAAGAGCTTCAGAATAAGAAAATATACCAATTTAGCAGTGTCTTCAGGAACTACCCCAGTCTTCCGTTTGTAACAGCCCTAAGACAATTCTGTGTGTTGATGTCAAGAAAATACTTCACACTGACTCTGTTTTTTTTCACTGTGGTTTAAAATCTTCAGTATTCCCTGTGTTCTCAATGGGGATGAAGCAAATAAGGCCATCTTCTTATACATAAAAGCTTTCCCAAAACACAGGACTAACAGGAATGTCTGTGTGAATGTATTTTTACCCTACTCGACTTTCTCTTAATTTTCCCCTTCTATCCCCAAAGTTCCTTCTCATATCCTCATGTCTTTACTTGTTTGTTTAATCACTTATTTTAACTAGAATAGTCTGTGTGGCAATGAGTTTGGAACATCAGCTGGGCTCACTATTGTGAATGCAACGGAAGACAATGACTGTTCCTGTCTCAGAACCCATCAGTGGCCAGTAGTTCAGCGAGGAGTCAGAGGGACCTATGATCCGGTCTTTAAGCAATGATTCAATGTTGACAGCCCCAGTGATGTGCAGGGACAGTGCAGGCAACCATAGCTGCTTCAAGGTCATGTCTGCAATGGCTGTGTCATGCCCTGAACACAGAAATTCACAGTCCTTCTCCCTAACTTCCAATTCATTCATTCTATCTGCCTTCACCCCGTTCCATGAAGTTCTCTGAGACTTTAGAGGGAGTCATATAAGAATCGTGTGTAGGGCTCAGAATTCAGTCACCATGTGCTGTCAGGACCGTGAACAGCTATGAGTTTCTGCATTCTTTGTCATTCACACCAAAGTGAAGCTTCTCTGATTCAGGCTAAGTGCATGAGTATAAGCATAAATACTTTGATGCCATACCAATTTAGCTAAACAAAATAATAAGTTTGCTTCTAAAACATAGATCTCCCTTGCTATGGGTTTTTGATAGGTTTACAGCACTAGGCATTTCCCCCTCCTTGAGATTAGGCCTCAAATACAACCTGAGAGCAACTGGTCACCACATACCCTAGTCATACCCTAGTTGGCATATCTTGCCCAGCAGGTTGGGATTGTCGCTCCTAAGATTCACGGCTGCACTAGACCACAGTGCCTATGTGCCCAGCAGCCTGCATGGCACTCTCTGCCACTAAGAAAGTTAGCTCTCTGTGAGGGAGTTTAAACTCTGAAAGTACTAGGGGCAAAGTAAAGAATACACACAAGATACACAGATGGGTAAGGACTTCCTAAATAGGACTCTGGGCATTCAGGAAATGAGTTCAACAATTGGCAAATAGTAGGACTTCCTGAAGACAGTAAGTTTCTGAATGGTGAAGGAAACTGCTAACTGAATGGAAGGTCAGTCTACAGAATGGGAGAGCATCTTTCTCAGCTATACACGACAGAGGATTGCTATCTGGAGTATACAAAGAACTAGAAATCATACACATCAATAAATTAAACAACCAGTTGAAAAATGAGGTTGGGAACTAAACTGTGTTCTCAAAACAATATTAAAAGCTAATGAGCACTTTGAAAGTGTTCAAGATCATTAGCCACTAGAGAAATTCAAATTAAAACGACTGTGAGAATCCAGCTCATCCGGATCAGAGTGGCTATTACCAAAAAATTAAATGATAGCAGATGCTGGCCTGGTTGTGAGGCAAGGGGAGCCCCATTCTCATCCTTGGTGGTGCAGTGAATATGGAAATCATGTGGAGGTTTAACTCAGCTATTCCACTCCTGCGTATACACCCAAAGGGCTCTATATCCTAGCACAGGATGTGAGCCTGTCCATGTTTATCACTGCTCTATTCAAGGTAGATAGGACATGGAAACCACTTAGATGCCCATCCATTGATGAGTTATAATAAAAATGGGGGACACATACAATGGAATTTTGCTCAGCTGTAAAGACAAAATTATATCTACAGGTAAATAACAGAACTTCAGAAAAAAACTTATACTTGGTGAGGTAACCAAGTCTCAGAAAGACTTGGGTGGTGTTTAAATTAGAATGCATGGAGAAGTTGGGAAACTAGAAAGGGGCCATTCCAGTTGGTGGAGAGAGAGAAAGAGAGAGAGAGAGAGGAGAGAGAGAGAGAAGAAGAGAGAGAGAATACAAGTGATATGAAAGGAGAGCGACAGAGACATAGAAATAGAGAGACAGACAGAGACAGATAGTGAGGGAAACGAATAATGAGAGGAGGGGAGGGGGAGGAGGGAGGAGAGAAGAAGAGAGAGAGAGAGAGAGAGAGAGAGAAGAGAGAGAGGAGAGATGAATCACAAGAGACAAGGGTATGAGGAGTGTGATCGCCAAAAGGAAAGGTGTATGAGAAAGCCACATGGAAGTCTATCACCCTAATACTCTGAAAACAAATTAAAAATTTAACTTGCAAAAAACCCAAGAGAAGGGCAATGTCTTGCCGGCTGGAGAGTGCTGCTCGTAGAAGCCATTGTATATTAACCAGCGCTCCCAGTGCCCAGTGTGGGGCACTGATTTATGGTCAGGGTGATCACAGCTGCTCCCAAATAGCAGAGGCTCCTACCATTCCTGTGGTGGCTCACTGGAGATAGCTGCTGATATGCTGTTGCTGAAGACGACACACACCGTGGAGGCAAAATAGAGAAACCAAGGTGGAGCCAAGATGTTTCTTCTTGTCTTCTTGGTTCTACCTCCTCGTCCCCTCCTTGTGTATTCATTCTCTCTCTCCCTTCCCTCATCCCCTTTCCCTCTTTCCCCTCCCCTCTCCATTAACTCCAGCCTTTCCCTCTCTTCCTCCTTCTTCCTTGCCAGGTCTCACCTTATATTCAGAGCACACTCTTCTTGAGTTCTGGAGTTACAGGCACCTCGCCCAGTGTCTCGTGTTTCTTTTATAAAGGCAAACCAACATACTTTCTTTAAACTCTTCATCATAGTTCTTTACCAGGTGTTCTGCCTAATTTTTAATGATTTTGTCATGTCTAAAACTCTGGGTTCCAATATTATGTTCTTTAAAATATATTTGATTTGTGTCCAGTTCAGTTGATAGTATCATAAAGGTTCAGCAGTGAGACCTACAAGGGATCCTCGGGCTTGAAATGCAGAGGAGGAAGCTCGAATTGGCATAAATTGCCACATCGTCCTGATGTTGATAACAGTGCCCATGTGCTCATCTGTTCTGACTTGTGCTACACAACCCATCTCAGAATGCACTGCTGCCTTTACACTTATTCCAACTGGAGTCCTCATAATCTTTGTGCCCTGTTTACTATCATCCTCCATAGTTTCTGTATACCCAGTCTCAGGCAGCACAGAATCTTCTTAGGGGTCATGTCCTAAGGTGCACCCTGTTCACTGTTGTGTAAAATGGGTCACTAGACCCATGGCAATCTGCAAAGGCACCTGTCTCATCCTTTGTAGATTTTGTACACATATCATCACTTACTTATTTATGAGCATTATAATATCTGTTCTCCTCTTAGATTTATGATAAATTAAGTCATGGCTGAGGTCAATTTTATTCATTTACAAAACTTCAGCACAAAGTAGGATCTCAGAAGTCCTATTTCAGATAATTACTCAACTTACTTTAGCATTCTTTTCTAAAAAGGCAATTGTTCTTAACAGACAGAGTTTTGAAATGCAGAGAAGGAAGCTCCTATTGGCATAAAACACTGCATCCTGATGTTGAGAACAGAGTTTGAGCGCACAGAACAAAAAGGGTCAGGATTAGACAGGCACATTATTATATGGAGACCTGTTTAAAAAAAAATGATGGACCAGTTTTACATACAAATCTAGCATAGAAAGCAAGGTCAGTTTGTAGGATGTAATGAGTATAATCAACACCATGGGTAGGGTTTTCAAGAGGGAAATGGTACAGTCATATATTAAAATTTACAGGGAATGCTGAATGAGACATAAACTGTTTCTGATAAGAATTATTGTAGTGATTTTTAGCTCAATCTTCTCTTCCTTAGTGATTTTATTTCCAGCTGTGATTTTTGATGTTATTATTGTTTTTTTTTTTTTTTTTTAAACCAGGCTTTAGAAATCTTACTTACTGTGCTGGTTAGTTTAACCTGTTGAATTTACCCTAGAATCATCGGGGTAGGGGGGAAGAGGGAACTCATAGGGAGGAATTATATAGATGAGGTTACTTGTGTGTGTGTGTTGTGTTGTGTTGTCTATCTATCTGTCTTGATTGTTAATTGATGCAGGAAGACCCTGCCCCAGGCAGGGTATAAAGCAGAAGGATGCTACCTGACAGCAAGCAGGCAAGCAGGCAGCATCCATCTGTTTTTGCTTGACTATGGATGTGATGCTTTAAGTTTCTGCCTTGGTGTAAACTGGAATTGTACACCAAATAAAATGCTTCCCACATCAATTACTTTTATTATATTTTATAACAGCAACAGAAATGAAGCTAGACCAGTGAGGATGACCACAGCATGGCATGTATTATTTATTGATACTGTCTACAGGGCATTGGACCATCTAACCACTGTGAACCACCGGTCAGATTTTCAAAAGCACAACACTTGCCTTAAAGGGCTCCTTGTTAAATACTGCTAGGCTCACTCTTTGAGTGTCTTACTCAGTAAGTGTCACAGGATACTTGCTCATGTTTGTGGATCTGTGAATATACTGGCTGGTAATGCTGCTGCTGGTCCAGAGAACTACTTACTGTGAGTAGAGTTGCCTCAGTGTCAGGGCACTTGTGAAGAAAGGACCAGTAGTAGCTTGTTATCTTTAATGATAAGGAGCCCAAGCTTAGCATCTTAGCTTAGCTTTAGCATTGGAGAGGCTAAACAATCTGATTAGAGTCATACATGTGGTAAATGGCTCTCAGACCCAAGTGCATTGAACTTGAAGGTTGTTCTTAGTCCATAGATGCTCAGACTTTGTATACATCAGAATCAATAGGGGAACCTGTTAAAATTCAGGTGTCTCAGATCTACTCCCATCTACTAGGTTAAAATTTGAGAGCAGAAAGTGCTATTATCTGACATGATTCTGAGTGGAGTATAAGGCACAGCAGTCTTGAGAATGAGTACATTTGGCTACACTTTCTCTAATCCCTTGAGACTTACAAAGATGTGATTTCTGCTCCCATCCCATGTAATCTGACTGGCTTGAACTTGGGACCCAGGATATTTAGGATATTCCCAGATGAGTCTAGTACACAGATTGGAAATTGTGTGAACCACACTATCGTTATATATGGTCTCTTTCTGTAATCTTTAAGAATGTATTATTGTCATGTATGTGTATGATGCTGTATGAGTATATATGTGGAGGTCATAGGACAACTTTGATGTCAGTTCTTCTATATTTATGTATGTTCTAGATATTGAACTCAGGTCCCTAAGCTTGCAGGCCAACTCTTTACCATCTAAGCCATTTCACTGGCCCCATATGTCACCTTTCCAATTTGACTGCAGATATCTTCAAACATTTGAAAGTGAATCCATTACAGAAAACATCCTGAAACCAGAAAGTCTCAAGAGCAATATTTTTGTTATTTTTGCTTCTTGCATTTTCTTTTGTGATAGGATCTCATGTAGCCCAGGCTGACCTTAAACTTTTTAAAACACCAAGGATAACATTGAGTTCCTAATCATTCTGCCTCCACTCCACAAGGGCTGGGATTGTAGGTGCTTGCCAGTACACTCAGCCCCATTTGTTATTGCTTTTGAGACAGAATCTTGCCGGGAAGCCATTGAGAGCCTGGAGGTCACTATATAGATCAGGTGGGTCTGGAGATCACTATGTAGATCAGGCTGACCTGGAGGTCATGTGCCTTAAGAGTGCTAGGGTGCTTCCTACACCACCCTAGGAAGCTTCAAATTTTTCTAGAAGCAACTCTGAAAGTATAAGTTGGGTGGTTTTGTTTCATCATTTTTAAACTCTTTGTAATCTTGAGTCTCCAAAAATGTTCTGCGCTGTTCCCTGAATGTAAAACGAGAAAAGTGATGAGCTGAGATCCTAGGCTAGGGTGAGGCATTGCTGTGGAAATGAAATGAGATTATGTCCCTTTAAGGTGTTATGAACTCTTAAGTACTAATCAAATGTGAGGGATTATTTTCTCCCTCTATTCAAAAGAGACATCTCATCAAGGATCAATTCTACCTGGCAGTAAGTGAAGCCACTTTATGTTTCCCTACATCCCATAAGACAGTCATTCAGGTAATGATGTCCAATGTATTTTATTTTTTCGGCCAGGCATAAACAGAGACAAAATCTTTTTATATCACCAGCGTGCTTTTCTGAAAGCAGCAAATTATGAGCAGAGCTAATGTGTTGGGAACGCTCACTACCAGCTTATGGTGGCCTGGAGTGACATATCACCACCTAAAAGGCCATTGTAGAGGAAAAAAAAATAATTCACAGTCTAATTTAAATAATGGTCGCATCTCTGCAAGAATGACAAACTGTGACAGGTTATAGGTTTTAGATAGCGACTCCTGCACTTTGTAAAAACAGATCAGCAGCGGTGGACCTACAATGATTGCCGACACATCTGAGAATTTTTTAAAAGGGAAATTGGGTGGCAGCTGCCATTTTACCCAGGTTAAATCTTATGAGTGAATAAATCCATCAAGTGACTTTGTTGTGCTTGTCAAGTGCCAGATCCATAAATCCCACTTCCTACCTTAAACTTTCTGTGTTTCCCTAGGGAACAGGTACAATAGGGAAGGAGCTGAAGGATTAGCTCATCCTGAGTACAGAAATAGGAGAGATGAAAATCATTTTCTTCATCTCATCCTCAATGAGATGCCAGACCTCCAGAGAGGGGATGGGCGATACAGACATGGAAACTCAGAAAGAGGTAGAGAAACACTTGACTTTCTTTGACTTTTCAAAGGTAGTTCCTCCCACGTCTTTACTCCTATAGATGACGTGGGGCCTTTTGTTGTTTCAAGACAAGATCTCCTTTGTAGCCCAGACCTATCCTAGACTCACGATCTTTCTGCCTCAGCCTCTCGAGGGTTAAGATTTCCATGTGTGACACCATGCTCACACAAGCAGAGCTATTTCCCTTAGCAAAATCTATAAACCAGTGAGGGCGTGGACCTAGGCTGCCCATTCCCCCAGCCACCACTCTGCATGAATAATGAGTTTCTGAGAGTAAAACTAGAGATCGAGTAATAATTACTCTTTGTAGACTGCACCAGAAGGCACCTTCATATTGAGTCCCTACTGAACTGTTAAAAAACAAATCAATGACATCATTAGTGTTCTTCTGACTTGACCATTTCACATCCTCTTCTCTGGTGCCTTCCTGGCCTATGTCAATGCAGAAAGGAGACACAAAGGAGGTAGTCTATTGTTAGAGATATGGGAAATAGAGGATTTTTTCTTTGATATTAATCTGGCTCCCATAATGCTTTGCTTAATTCTTATAATGGTCCTTACCAAGTTGTGTTGTAAGTTATTGTCTTCTATTATAATATGAAACCCTGGAGAGCTAGGCAGTTATTACTCCACTTAATAACTAGTGCTGGTATATTATAGCTTTTGATAAATGCTTATTTAATAAGTGGATCAATATCTTAATCAACATGTAAAAACCTAAGCAGAAAGCCAGCAATTTATAAGAATTTATATTTCATATGGATGTTAAGCTTTAAAACATATAGATTCCTGTGTGTATATGTTAGCTGCCACCTTGCAAACACTAGCTTCACCTCTTTTCTCCAATCTTCTGTGATCCCAGTGCTCTGCTTTTGGGGACATTTTGTACAGTCCTTGAGGTCCTTTCACCACATTTATTCATGAACCCAGAGGTGTATTATCCATTATTGAAAGGATCACACATACCACGATCAGTATAATGCTGGTCCTTGTTTCTTAACCCTCCTTTTCCTAAGGTCCACTGGGAGTGTTAGCAGTAATCCCTTCTGGATAATAATATAGAATGTGTTTTCTTGTTTTTCTCAAGTATATGTTCTTTGGCAGATGAAATATTAGTAAAAAGAAACCAGACAATGCTTAAGTAGAAGGTATAAACCAACGCATACACACCTAGAATTTATCTTTGACAAATGACAGAGCGTGGCATTGTCTCTAGGTTTTAATCTTCTATTGTTTCCATTCCATTCATTGGAATGTTTATAACAATGTCTATAGCAGTTGTGACCATGATTTGCTTATTATCTGAAATGCAGATGCTAGTGAAATCATGCACAGTTAAAGAATTTTGCTCTGCTCTTTTTATTATGGTACTTTGGATAGCCACAGACTTACCTTATATTCACCTTCTATTTTGGAATTTATTATCTATTATCTATAACATATGAATGATGTAGTAGTTTAGAAACGTTTGCTGCAAAACGAGACTGGAACTGTTGGCTTTTATTCATGTTTACTTTGTTGTTAGTCTAAGATTTTCTAAGATGGATAACTCATCTATTTGGCATCTGAAGGCATAGTAGAAAAATGAAACTCAATGGGAGATAGATACTTATTATGCAGTCACAGCTCCAGTCAGTCAGTGACTACAGAAGGTATGGTCATTTCTCCCCCAAAGCAAGCAAGCAAGCAAGCAAGCAAGCAAGCAAGCAAGCAAGCAAGCAAGTAAGCAAGAAAACAAGCAGAGTCAGCCAGCCAGACCAGCCAGCCAGCCAGCCAGCCAGACAGCAAGAAAGCAAACAGTTTTGCAGATGGACACTTGCTGGGTGTCCACAAATTTGAACTGTAATATTCCCAGAGACAACCTAGAATTGGGGTGCAGTGGCCAACACTGGCTCTTCCACTTCTGATGCTAGTCACAAGGCCCAAGATGTTTTCCTCCTGGTTTTGACTGGGAGGCCACACTAATATTTCTTGAGCCACTCATGTGCCTTCGAGGAACACAAGCATTGTCTATTGGAAGGGTATTACAAATGATGAAGAAATGAAGATGAGGAATGTGCTCTAGGTGAATCAATAGTTAGGGCTGCACCCATGAAGGGCACAGAAGTTTCATGCTGTCTTCCATCTGTCTTCAGAATTCTCCAGATGTCCAGCTGTCTCAGAACTCCATCCTTTATTGTAATTTTAATTTTTCAAAACTCTACTTTTAATGATGGTTCTTAAGTGCTTTAACCTCTGTTTTGGCTCACCACCCACCAGAGGTACTGGGAAAGAAAGTGTATGGGGGAAGTGGACCTGTTTAGAAAGGTTCTTTGGAGCATCTCTCATCAGTGTTGTTTGGAAACCCACAGTTCAGGTCACAGGTCAGCAGTGGCAGCTTGATCCACGTGCAGATTAATACGTCATGGATACACCACCAGTCTAATTTGGGTACACCAGCAGTCCAGCTCAGTAGAGTCAGGTGAGCAACACAAATTAGCACTACCTAGGACAGACAGATAGGCCTCAGCACGAGTGAGCAGGATGGACCAGGATGGATGGACCCCAGGAGTTCTCAGCTATACCTCTCTAAGGGAATTGGAGATCAGTGAAGATGCGAGACAAATAAGCATTGCACAGCTAGCTCTATAAGCAAGCCAAGCTCAGCTTCCATCACTGTCTGTCAAGTCCTATTCATATCCTCCAAATATCTTTTTATGGAGTCCCAACAAATGGAGCTCAACTACGCAATGTAAGACAGACCAATACATGCACTAGTTAACAAAGATTCCTTCATCATGTGTCCTTTCACGTGCTTGTACATCCTTTCTCCTGTGTCTGCTTCAGCACAGTGTTTCCTCAGGAGTCTGCCTTACTCTTTCACCTGTGTCCACTTCAGGAAAACAATCCTTCACATGTTTGTCCCAGCAAAACACCATCCAATCAACTTTCTAAAGAACCCTTAAGTTTCCATTTCACTTTATGGAAAGTTCATTGCCTATGTACTAGGATTAGACTGAGTGGTGAGACCTAGCAGGTTCCTTTTGGTTAGACTCCTGTTAGCCTGTCTGCCTAGTATTTGTTCCTCTGCATACAGGGTGAGATACTCTCTCAAAGAGGGCTTAGCATCTACCATCAGACAAGGTAAATTGGAGTATTTCCTTATGGTCATCCTCCAAGGCAGAGAGGTGGAAGTTCTTAAGATCTGTCTTGCAGAAAAGAATTCTGGTTCTATAGGATTCCTTGGAGAAGGAGTTAAAAGGCTAGAAATTATGAATAAAAACAGCAACAACAAAAATACATTTACCATCACAGCACTGTTTCACAAAACCTGGCTAAACATTGCAGGTAATTTCTTTTATCTATGTCATATGTGTGTGTGTGTGTGTGTGTGTGTGTGTGTATAAGCAAAATGTTTAGTGTTGATTTAGTCTCAAAACATACCATGGGAACAAAATAATGCAACACTTTAAATAAATCAGCACTTGACTTCAAAGAGGACCAGAAGAAAACTTTAAGACACTCAATGGCTGAATTGCCCTTCACCGACTACCCTGTTACCTTCACTCACTGGAGAGAGACATCGAACATGTGCAAGGTGCACTCTTGGTTAGGTGAAATGTGAAGTCAATTCAGTGAGTGCAATCTGATGGAGAGAGCCTGGCATTTGCTCCTCTCACTGCTGTGCAACGGAAGTTATGGTGGGGAAGCAGGGATAACTCACCCTCCCTCACAGCTGGGAGGATGCAGGAAATGATTCATGAGGAAGTCGAGTCCAAATTGGAATCGAATGGCTCTTACAAATTTTATAATAAAAACTGATTTTTGTACTTTCCATGTGCTTATGCTGCAAATGTTTAGTACAATTTTGTGATCTAGGTTTAATGTTCTAATTTGGTTCTGGTTTGTGGGTGAAGTTGATTTGAATAAGCTAAAGGGAAAATGGCTGCGACTATTTTGTGTGTGTGTGGGGAGGGTGAGGTGGGAGTGGGAGTGCTCAGTCATAGGAACTCTATTACCCTCTCCAGGCTATTTGGGGTCAAATGTCAGTGACTGCAGTGAGTAGGGGACCCTTTGTATTGTGCCATATCCATTATATTGTTTCATGATTCAGTGAGTCATAGAATTAGGACTGTTTTGGTTGAGAAGCACCTTGGTGATTTATCTCGTCCAGTGGTTCTAAATTAGCAAGCAACTGAGGTGGAGGAAAGGATGGACCACAGAAGTATAATTGTCGAGCTATACTTGGGAATCTTCTGAAAGGTGTTATAACAAAACACTCTCTTTCACATATCCTCCTGGAATCATGGCAGGTACCCCCCTCCTCCAGGTAAGAATATATATTTACAGCACTCTGAATGATATGTGTGTGTGTGTGTGTGTGTGTGTGTGTGAGAGAGAGAGAGAGAGAGAGAGAGAGAGAGAGAGAGAGAGAGAAACACCACCAACCTCAAATCTCTATTTCTCACGCCATTTCTCTTGTAAATCTTTTGAGGCTGTTAAGTGTATATTTGCTCTAGTAATCTGTTTCTGTTCTTCAGAACAGGGAGATAAAAATCCAAGTACTGAAGTAACCATGTGTGGCTCTTCCCTGCTTTGGGGAGGGGTTGGGTCAAGCTGTAGTAGATTCAGACAGAAGCAAGCATCAGCTGACGTTTAAAGAGGAGTGGCTCAGTGGTATTCCTATCTTTTTGCACCATTATGGCATGGTTATAAATTCTCAACAAGGAGGGACCATTCAGTACCCGTATCTTTTCATAAATGTCCCGAGATAAGCTGTTTAGATTTTCATGAAAATGTTAAAAATTTAAGCCGTGAATATATGAAATGATATTATTGAGCAATATCTCTCTGTTGGTTTTGTTTTATAAGTAATAACAGCATAAAATATGTATCAAGTATGAATGGTTTATAGTGAGATTTAATATTAACTTCAGGTTTACTAAATCAATGCTGGCTATACTTAGCTCCTATGCCTGACTGAGTTCCCAGCTTCTGCTCGGGGCCAGTCTCTTTCTCTTTCTGTCTTTGCACATCTCCTTCTCTAGTTTATTAAATTCTATGCTGGGCTGGCTGCTTCACAACTCATGAGAAATTGGGCAAACTTGGTATTTGTTCATGTGCTTGTTCAAGATATAATATCTGCATATGAAGTCTTATTCACATATGTTGATGTCTTCATGAATTCCTGTAAAATGCAGAGCTCCGGGATCACTGTACAGTATTGAGGATAAGCTTTTTGAGTCCCTAAGAGCTTAATAATATCCTTGTACTTTAGCATTCCATTCTCCCCTCCAAGCTGTCAAGTTTAATGTTAGGGAATGTATGTTTGTTTCATGTGAGAAAAGCCACTTCTTCCTTAAGGTCTCAGAAGGAAATGAATGCTTTATGGATAAAAACAAAGCAACTATTCACCAAAGCACCCATCTAAATGTGCCATCTAATATAGGCTACCTACCTAACTTCTAGTTGCCCTTCGATGTCCAGTGACAAACGAATTCATTGTTGCTTACTCTGTTGGCTGGCCTTATGTGAAGTTGACACAAACTAGAGTTATTTGAAAGGGAACCTCAATTGATAACATGCCTCCATAAGATCCAGCTGTAAGATATTTCTTGACTAGTGATTGATGGAGGAGGGCCCAGCCTATTGTAGGTGGGGCCATCTCTGGACTGGTGGTCTGGGTTTTATATGAAAGCAAGCTGAGCAAGCCATGGGAAGCAAGCCAGTATGCATCAGCCCTCCATGGCCTTTGCATCAGTTCCTGCCTCTAGGTTTCTACCTTGTTTGAGTTCCTGTCCTGACTTCCTTCAGTGATGAATAGTGATATTGAAGTGTAAAAATAAACTCCATCCTCCACAACGTGCTTTTTGGTCATGTTTTTTGTTGCCGCAGTAAGGATACTGAGACTCACACTACACCCAACCAACCCTCCTTGTGCTGGGAAATAAACCCAGTGCTTTCTACATGCTGATTATCCACTCTACCACTGAGCTGTGTTCTCACTCCATAGACATGATCTTAAACTTACTAGTAGCCACACTAAAAAAGTAAAAGAAACATGTAATATTAATTTTAACAATACGTTATCATTTAATATTTAACCAACAAAAAGCATTAGTCCATTTCCTCCCAACTCTTTGAGATCTTCTGTCATTTGTATTTACCACTCATCCTAATTTGTACCCTAAATGTATAATTTTCATTGGCAAGCCTCTCTTTGTATTAGTATTTTATGAAATTTCTTGCAGAAAACTTCCATGCTTGAGTTTTTCCAAACTTAATATGTTCTGAAAACAGAATTGAGCATCAAAATATTTCTTACCTTATATTCAGATTGACACTGATTAAAATTTTTCATGTTTTAATTTGGCTTTGGAGCCAAATACAAGCTTAGAATCATGTCCCAGAGAATTAAATTTACTGGTTTGTATAAATGCTATATTTTAACATCAAATTTAAAAAATGTTGTAAGTGTTGTGTACATTGAAAGCCAACTTCAAATGTATTACTATCAATAAAGTATTTTTCAAATTTTTCTTATAGGTCATATAACACTGTCAATTAGAGGTTTGATCTGTATACTGATTCATTTCAGAAAAAAGTGATAGCATTATTATATGAATTATGAAAAACTTAATTTCAATATAAAATTTTTAATTGATTGGCTTAGACACAAATGCACTTTTTTTTCCATGATAGTTCAAGCTGACCTCTCTCGCAGCATGTTATCTGTGTGAAGTCATGAATCACATTGCTCACTTTAACTTTTGATAAGGAATACTTGGTAAATGTTCCTTTTGCTTCAAGGAACCATTAGGCAGCAATGTTGAAAGACAAATTGGGCCATATCAATATACTTAAGAGTCTATTTGAGAAATGAGTGAAATCAGTAGGTCCAAACCGCTCAAACACTTATAACTTTAGGTTTTGAGCTAATCATTCCTTAAGTTTGTAAAATCACTTTTTTTTTTTTTGGATAGCCCATGGTGACTGTCCATGCCACCAGCAGTCTGTCATTTATATAGTTTTGGAAGCTGCTTGCTCTACACTGCATGTTTACTAAGGCAATATTTCTCCTTCTCATGTCTCTGATGGGTTGAAGACTAGATAGTTATAACCTCACAATTAAGCTTAAGTTGCTTAGGATTTAATAAAATGTTTTAAAGTCTAAAATAATGTTTTTAGGTTGCTAAATGCAGGTGATGACAGAAAGCGATTTAGGAACAGAACTTTAGACTCACCAAGATAGGACAGATAGAGTACTTTCTCCAAGTCTGTCAAATTCAAATGGACTGGGCATTGTGAACATAAGTTTTACCAGATAGAATATAGTTTGTTGATGTTAGAGAAAGAATCTTTTATTTAGACAAAAAATGGGAAGGTATTGCAGGATATTTGATTACACTGTGAACCCCAGGGTTTTATATTGGGAAATCCTGTCTCTAATTGAGTTGTGTCTCGGCCCCAGCACACACCACTAATCTTAGAGTGTAGTAGGATATTCAGTCACACTGTGAGATTGTGTATTGGAAAACCTGTTTCTAGTTATGGTGTGGTTCAGTTCTAGCATACACCTTTAATCCGGGAGTTTTCTGTTTATTGTAAACAAGATTGAATAAAGTCAACCATGAGTCAAGAGGCAGAGCAAACATCCAGTTGAAACGATGTAAATATAGGAAAAAAACAGAGAGTGAAAGGAAGTCAGGAGGATGGATAGAGAGATGAACCAGAAGTAGAAAGGAGGGATATTCAATTGGAAGAGTTTTTAAGACAGTATGGAGAAGGAGAACTGGCTCTTTTCTTTCTTTTTTTTTCTTAGATATTTTATTTACATTTCAGATGTGATCCCCTTTCCCCATTTCCCCCCCCCACCCAGGAACTTCCTATCCCATCCTCCTCCCCCTGCTTCTATGAGGATGTGTCCTCACCCATCCTCCCACTCCCTCCTCCCCACCCTCGAATTCCCCCACACTGGGCATCCAGCCTTGGAAGACCAAGGACTTCCTCTCAACCTATGCCGGACAAGGCCATCCTCACCTACATATACAGCTGGAGCCATGGGTCCTCCCTATGTGCTCCCTGGGTGGCTGGTGATATAGACCCTGGGAGCTCTGGTTTGTTGGTATTGTTGCTCTCCCCATGGGGCCACAAACCCCTTCAGCTCCTTCAGACTTCTCTCTAACTTCCCCATTGGGAAACCCATGAGCAGTTCTATGGTTAGCTGCAAGCATCTGCCTTTGTATATGTCAGGCTCTGGAAGACATCTAAGGAGACAGCTAGATCAGGCTCCTGTCAGCATGCACTTCCTGGCATTCACATCAGTGTCTGCCTTAGATGACTCCACATGGGATGGATACCCAGGTGGAACAGTCTCGGGAAGGCCCCTCTTTCAGTTTCTGTCCCACACTTTGTCTGTATATTTGTTCCCATGAGTATTTTGTTACTCCTTCTAAGAAGGACCGAAGCACCCACACTTTGGTCTTCCTTCTTCGTGAGTTTCATGTGGTCTGTGAGTTGTATCTTGGGTACTGCGAGCTTTTGGGGTCTTCTGGGATGTCGGTTGAGGAGGAAGATCAGCTTCAGGCTTCCTCTGTCTGAGCTAGCAGGCTTTCACCACAGTGTTTGGCTTCCGAGTGTTCTTTTGGTAAAATCAAACCGTTGGGATTTTGTTTTTAATACAATAGCCACTGACTTCAACCCCATTCTCAAACAATAGTCTTTTCCATTAGCTAGGGATCATACTAAAGCACGGGTCTTATTTCGTAGTTCTGGAGTGGGCACGGGCTTCTGTTTCCCATCCACTCCTTGGTGGTGCCAATGCTGCTGGTTCCTAACCACATGTTTGAGTAGCAAAGGTTTAAACCACAAAGAAATGTGTAATTTGTTTTAGAAGTAGAGTAGAAACAAGCAGTTCAGAACTTGTTCTGTGGCTCAGTAACTTCACCATACACGTACCTTGTGTTCCTTCAGAGTGCTTGGCAGAGTTCTCCAAAATTGAATGTGTCTTTGTCATAAGCCTCAGAGAACTCCCAATACCAGTTTCACTCTGTCTCTTTCTCTGGAGCTTTGTCTCTAATGATGGGTACTCTCTCAAGAAATCAAAGCAAGGTAACTGTTCTAGAAAAAGAAAGTGTGAAAAGTAAGTAAACAATTTGTTCCACAAACTAAAGTGAACTCAGGCGTACAGTTGTGGGCAGGGAGAGAACATGGAAAACACAGTGTGGTCAGATTGTAGACGACCTTAAAAACTACTCCAAGGAATTTAGAATTTGTACCACAGATCAATAGTTCCCAAACTGACAACCATAGAACTAATTCTACAAGATCAACTGTGTGGAATAAAAACAGGTAGTGAAGAAGTTTTCCGTAGTCAATGAGAATGAATGGCATAGTACCCAGCAGGCATCTCTATGGATACTCTCAAAAGTCCATAGCAGAAATCACCATATCTACAACCCATTTGTTTTATTTGTTTGTTTTCTACGTTTTTAATTAAAATATATTACTTTATTTTTTCTTTCTTCTTTCCAACCCCTCCCATGCTGTCCTCTCTCCTCTCTCCTCTCTCTCAAATGGCATATATATATATTTATTTATTTATTATATATTATCCTATTTATTCTACACACACCACACACACACCACACACCACACACACACACATCCTGATGAGCTTGTTTAATGTCTATGTTCGAGCATTGACTACTTTGTATTACATAACTAGTTAGGAGGCTCATCCCTGGGATAGGCTAATTCTCTGTAGTCATTAGTTGCCTGTAGTTTTTTTTTTCTAGGGATGAGGACACATGAGATTTCCCCTTCCCATGTTAGCATGTCTATTATTTATCATTGTTCAGGTCTTGTTTAGGCAGTCCTATTTTAAGGTATCATAGGTTTATCTTTCCTGTCATTTCTAGGAGATACTCTCTCTCAGGGACTTTCCTGGTCCTCTGGATCTTTCCACAATGCTCTTTCACAATGCTTTCTGAGCCTTTGATTCTAGAGTTGCATTATAGATATATCCATTGGTTCTGGACTCCCCATGATCTGATAGCTACGTAACAATTGTTTGTGATTTCCTGCAATGGTTCCATTAGTTGCAAATAGAAGCTTCTTTGATTGTTTTACCTTTTACTTCAGTGTCTTCAAATATTTGAAAACTTCGTGTTGTCATATAAAATTGGTATATTTTGTGGCATTTTATACTATATTGAGGAAATACACTTAAGGAAATAAGTTACATATTTAGTGAGTAAAGATGCTATATTGCTTTGAATAGGAATGCCCCCCATACACTCATATGTTTCAATGCTGGCCAATAGGGAGTAGCCTTGTTGGAATAGGTGTGGCCTTGTTAGAGAAAGAGTTTTATGGTGGAGGCTGGCTTTGGGCTCTTCTATGCTCAAGCTACACCCAATGTGGCACACAATCTCCTACTGCCTTTGGAACAAGATGTAGAACTCTCAGCTCCTTCACTAGCACAATGTCTGCCTAGACACTGCCATGTTTCTTGCCATGATGATCATGAACTAAACCTCTGAAACTCTAAGCTAGACCCAAGTAAATGTTTTTCTTTATAAGAGTTGCCATGGTCATTCAATCTCTTCACAGCAATAAAACCCTAAGACTGATGCCTAAAGGAAAATAATTGTGTAACCAATCTATTACATCTGGAAAATTAATTCAAACTTTAGAATGCACTGAAGAGAAGAGCAAGAGAGACACCCAACAAGAGAACTTCAGAATGGATACAGACACCATGTGCAGGTTCAGGCAAGGAGAAAGAAGGGGAATAGAAATGAAATTTGAAGATTAACAACAAGAGTGTATTTCTGTTGACAGAAATAATTTACTGTCTGAAATTGGGTAAGAAAAGAGACTTTTTAGAAATTAGTAACAAGTGTCTAATTAAAGGAGTCATATTGGGGCTTGGAGAACTTATTAGAAAAGGGTGAGGGTGGGTTTGATTTCAGATG
Organism: Mastomys natalensis; assembly: GCA_021653895.1. Taxonomy (NCBI): domain Eukaryota; kingdom Metazoa; phylum Chordata; class Mammalia; order Rodentia; family Muridae; genus Mastomys; species Mastomys natalensis. The sequence goes on from JAJTUV010002039.1 coordinate 159,656, forward strand.
TGGGCATTTCATGTTCATGATCTTGTAACTCATCTCTGGTTCCTTTGTGCATTCTCAGTATTCTGCCCATAGTAGCATTTCAATGAGAATGTTTTACAAATAAAAAGAACTCTAAGATTAAACTTTAGTAAAAATATGTAAGAAAAATGGGGGACTCGTGTAATCAGAATGTGTTGACCTTGTAGAAAAGCTAAAATTAAATCATCTTGGCTTTTGCACACCATCGTACTCTAAATTTATATGTAGAATAGGAAATTAAAGGTCTTGATAGCCAGAAAAAGAAATGATGGAGAAGGACAACATCCCTTTTCAAATACCAAGTTCCATTTTAGACAAGATAAATGAAGAAGTCAATAACCAAAGGAGATAAAAATAGCCATCAGTGGGCCATGACAGAGAAAAGGCTATGATAGGATTGAAATTATGTCAAAAGGAAAAAATAGAGAAAACAAACACCAACATGCTAAATGTAGACAGAAAATTTAAATCTATTTTATGTGCACAATATTCAAAAAGCTTATCATTTTCCATGTGGAAAAAAATCTCCTCCCCTCCTCAAGAAAGAGGAGGGAAAGGAGAGCTTTAAAAATTACTTCAGGCTCGTGGTAATCTATTGTCTGCCAGCATCGGACATGGTATTTACCGGAGTCCATATTCAGCCATGTACAGTATTTCAGCATTGCCACCTAGTAATTTAAAATGACAAGAAAAATAATATAATGGATGCATGCCTGATTTCTCCTTCTCCTTCCCACAATAAGGGTGAGGTGTCTGAAGACTCTTGATTTTCTCTCAGCAGAAGTTAAAAAAGACTTCTGCATAAGGAAAGGGGATTTGTGTTCCACTTGGAACATAGATTCACTCCCCAAAGAGCAGCAAGTCTGAAGTCACTGCCTTCAGAAGGATCACCAGTATATTTGGGTTGACATATTAGGATGTGCAGAATCTGCCAGTTGCTTAGGTCCTGGGTACAATGAGAAGGGAGTCCTTAAAAAAAGAACCCTAGGGAATTTGTCTCTTCTACCTTGTTAAGAAACAAAGAGAAGTCACCCTTTATAACCTAGGGAATGGGCCCTCACCAGACATTTATTGTTGGCACCTTGATCTTAGACCTTGTACTCAAGTACAATTAGGAGTGATTCCAGTCATTCATAAGCCACCCATTTGTCATACTTTGTCACAGCAGCAAGAACAGGCTAAGACTAGTCTGTCTGGTTATTCTGGCTTCCTATTTTTGGAGTCCTTTTCCTACAGGGAAGTGTTCAGAATACTGGAACCAAATCTGCCCTAGTCACTAACTAAATACTTTTAGAGATATTGTATGACAGGCCCTTTCCTTGTCAAACCCGTCTTCAGTTTTACCAACCCACATATAATCTGCTCTTGCCTGGAGTTTTCTGCCAACAGTGAACATGCTCACAGTTTATGGGAAGAAATCCATGAGACACAGACTCATTCTGCTTCCTTGTCTAGGAACTCTTCCCTCTACTTGGCAGTCTTCTCTCTGCCCAATTCTGGTTCTTTAGGCAGCATCTACCTTGCTATTCCACCATAGCCATGAGACATGCAAAGGAGAGGAGATTAAACCTAGAAGGGAATGAGGTTAATAGCATCTATGTAAATCACATCTCTTTGCCTTAAAAAGAAAATGTATGTACATAAATATACTCACACAAATACATGGACACATAAAGGTATATCACTCCAGACAGTAATAATGGCTGCTGATATGAAAAACAGTGACATTCAGTCAGATTGTGTTAATGACACTAAGAACCACACCTATGAAATATTGTTGCCAAAACACTTAAGGCCTACTTATAGGAAACACTGGCCACATAGAGCAAAGATGTCAGCAACAAAATCCAGACCTTGGAAAGCAGTCAAGACAAATGACACACATTCTGTTAGTGATGTGATTATTAGGAAAATAAAAAAAAAAAGTTGAGTGAGTTTTTTATTGAGACTTTAATATTATTCATGATTTCATATATTATATTATGAAATCTCTAAAATTAATCAGAATTCTAACAAAATACTTGAAAATGACATGAAACATTAGGAATCTGTGTTGTTCAGGAATTATCAAGAGCTCTGAGGATATCATTTGACATCCCAATCTGTAAATTCACTTTGGTAAGAATTCACAGCTTAGGAACATCAGTGTATAACTCTGAAGAAATCAACACAATTATTATCTCTGTGCTTCATGGTGTTTTTTCAGTGAAAGACAAGTACTGAAAGGCAAATATGAACAGTGTATTAAAGGGTAATTGTCAAAGCACTAAAAGTGCCACTCTTGACCCAATATAAAATTAATACATGTCATAGCTTGTATCCCACCCATTTATTGATGAAGAAAATGGATGTATATCCACATGTATATGCATGTATATACATGTATATACATGTATATGCACATGTATATGGGGATGTTGGTAATAGATGCAAACCTGGTTCTCATAGGGAAACAAAATAGAGTATTAAGTTCATATTGTTTATATGAAGAATTCAAGAGCATCTCTACTCATCAAAATCCATGTGCATTACTCTGGACAGGAATCATTTATATTATATGTTTAACAGGATGGCATTCTTCCACCCCATATTATAAACAGTCCATGCCATAGAATGATAATAGCCAACCATCTAAGAGGTTGGAATGGAAAATAACAGTTGGCATACCAAGGCAAGTTGGAGAAAACTCCTTGAGTTTTGTAATACCTAGGAATTCAAACTATATGTGGGTCTTCATTTTAATAAAAAAGATTGAGTCAATGATACCAGCTAATGTTACTTCCATGTCTGTAAACACCGGTTATTGCAAAACATGACCCTTTTTTTTTTTTATGTATTTACCTGCCACAAACAAATGAGTTATATTCAAAAGATAACGATATTCAAAAGAAACAGATTACTTGAGATTTCAGTCTTAAGGAACCTTGTACTTCTGATGCATATGTTCTAGAAAGCTATCAATAAGATGCTCTGCTGTTGTCTGGCGGTACCTCAGAAAATTGAACATAGTGATACCTGAGGACCCAGCTATACCACTCTTGGGCATATATCCAGAAGATATTTCAACATACAACAGGGCCACATGCTCCACTATGTTCATAGCGGCCTTATTTATAATAGCCAGAAGCTGGAAAGAACCCAGATGTCCTTCAACAGAAGAATGGATACAGAAAATGTGTTACATTTACACAATGGAGTACTACTCAGCTATTAAAAACAATGAGTTCATGAAATTCTTAGGCAAATGGATGGAACTAGAAAATATCATTCTGAGTGAGATGACCCAATCACAAAAGAACACACATGGTATGCACTCACTGATAAGCGGATATTAGCCCAAAAGCATACAACACCTAAGACGCAATTCATAGACCTCATGAAACTCAGAAAAGGGGGAAGACCAAAGTGTGGGTGCTTTTGTCCTTTTTAGAATGAGTCAACCAGAGCTCACAGCGTCTAAACCTCCAGCCTGAGAACAGGTAATTGAGGGTGGACTTGTCAGGCATCAGTGGAATTGGAGGACCATGGTCCCCAAAAGTTTGGATTCCCTAGTGTTGGAGAATCTGAGAGCAGGGAGATAGGTTTGGGTGGAAGTTTAGAGCACTCCCTCATAAGATTAGGAGGAGGGGGTATGGGATGAGGGGGTTAGGGGAAGAATGGGAGAGGAGATAACATTGAAAGGTAAATACACAAAATATCGAATAAAAAAATATAATGGGTCTGACAAAAAAAAAGATAGCTTACTTATTTCAAATTATTTTCAAAAGTTTCTAGGAGATGCTAATTGGCTAAGATCTTATTTTAAGCTCTCTACAAAAGAATTTTAGTCTCTGTTTAATATTCTCGAGAGAAATGTAAATCCCAATTTCCTTCAACAACCAATTGACAAAAGAGGAGCAATTTTACAAAAAGTAGAAGAAGCTATTATTAATTGATATAAAGACTGATTAGTTGTTGGCTGTTCTATAACAGTCCTTTGATAAAAGATATTATTAATGTAGATTTATATTTCTTTAAATATTGTCTTTATGACTCTCTGAGTGTGGAAGAAGTGGTGGCTGGTGCTTCTGCCCAGATCTTACAAGAAACTCTGAAAAATGTGTTTTTAAAAATAAAAGAGGGGGAACTGCTTTCCCCAGAAGGAGTCTCCTGAAACACTCTCCATCATGCCTTGTTTACTTTTAACTCTCTAAAACTGAAAGCTCATGGCATAGCTATGTGGAAGGTCCCTCTTACCCTTAAATAGAATGGCCCAGACCCAGTTCTCATATGGGGCTGAGGACTGATATGCCTGTTTGATACCACAGAAGGCACAGCTAAATGGCTGCCAAAAGTTTAAAGGAATAAATAGATACCCCCACAAGGCCAGGCCTAACTATAAATAAGATGAATAACAATTGACCTCCAGGGAAGGGAAATCTCCCTGAGAATCCCTTCTTTTTCCTTTCCAGGTAAAAATGAAACACACCCCTCCCCCATGTCTGCTGGTAGAAGCTGTAATCCTGATGCTGGCCTCCAGACTTATACTACTCAGACCTTTGATGGGCCATTGACAAGGACACCAAACAGCTAGAGATTGACATCACTAATCTGAAGAAATCCCTCGTTTCGATGTCTGAAATGATCTCTAAAAATTGCAAAGGACTTTATCGGACTTGATTTACTCTTCTACAATAGAAAAGACTGTGTACAGATCTTGACTGTGTACAGCCCTTAAAAGAATGTTGCCCTTACATAGACAAGACAGGGATGGTTAAAGAGAACATGAAAAGGTCAGAGAAGGCCCAGAGAAAAGACAGAGAGAGAAAGAGAAAGCGAAAGATGAGAGCTGGTACAAGGACTGTTTTTCAACCTCTCCATGGTTGTCAACCCCACTTCCTCCCATCTTGGGACCATTAATTGGGTTATTTCTGCTGATTCTTTTGGTCCCGGGCCTTAAATAGGCTGACTAACTTTGTGATACAACGGATAGATAATTTGGTAGCAAAACCTATTCAGATACATTATCATAAGTTAGCTATGGAGGACCACGAGACTCAAGATGAGGTTGTTACTTTATCCAGGGTGTTGCTCAAACCCATCTCCACCCAACCTAAAAGAGGGGACTTCTGCCCCAGGCCAACCAGAGAGAGGCTACCCAGAACCCTCTCTGACTGGTGATCTGAATTCTTGCTTAGGCTGAGAGGCTAAGCACTGCAAGGGAATATAAATAAAACTTAAAATTATCTATCTGGGTTCCCTGAGGGACAAGCCTGACTGCATAGGGGTTGATGTCAAAAGTATTCCCTCTCCAGGAAAATAGACGATGTGGCCCTCATGCCTCACTGGACAACGACAGGAGGACCAGAGCCATTACAAGGTCCCTTTCAATTATTAGGAGGTCAGGCCTCTATCCCGCCTTCGCAAGAATAGAATTGCCAAGGCCCTTCTATACTTAGAGAAGGGAGGAGATGTCAGGAGCAGCCCTGCATAACACTAAAGGCCTAAAATCAGCCATAGGCCTAAAGTCAGCAATAGGCCTGACATACATGCATGCAACACAAAATCTTGGGTCTATGTGGAAAAACACTGAAAACAGAAGGCTATAAGCTATTGTAAACAGGCAGCTTCTGTGGAAATTTACCAGACCTTTAGTCATAGGTCTTATAAATAGGAGCCTCAGTGGACAGTATCAACTTAGATAAGGACAAGTGAATCATAGGCAGAGCCATAGTGGATCTGTCCCTGAACCTACACCCAGCTGATACCCTGTTCTGAAAGTTATCTGTACTCCCCTGAACATCTATCTCCGGTGCCATTCCTTCCCCACATCCTGCCTTTTTGTTTATAACCTCTGTGTAAACAAGCAAATTAAATGTGATTTAAATAAATAAAAAAAAAAGAAAGCAAAGCTTAAAATAAAAAAAAGATGCTCTGCTGTTGTGCAGTTAAATATATGGTATTATAAACATTGTAAAGAAAAGTGGAGCTATCTTAAGAGTCTAGAGAGTGGCCTGTGTCAGGCTGAGAATTCAGAAGATGCTTTCTTGATAAAATGATTTTCTTGGTAAAGTTCCTTTCCTATTGCTTTGGTAAGACACCATGACCAAAGCAACTTGGAGAAGAAAATGTTTATTTGGGGCTTAGAGTTTCAGAGGGTTGGAGTCATGACACTCACGCTAGGGAACATGGCATCAGGCATGGGGATGGAACAGTTTCTGAGAGTTCTTTCTGGAGACACAACCACAGGTAGGGGGTTGTGGGTACGATGACTTGAAGTTTTTGAAACCTTAAGCTTGGACTCTAGTGACATAACTCCTCCAACAAACACCTCCTAATTCTTCCCACACAGTTCTACCCACTAGGGAAAGTATTCAAATAGATGAGACTATGGGGGCAATATTCATTCAAACCATCACAATAACAAAGAAAAAGAACAGGACAGGGTTATTGAAAAAAATAAAGGGAGTTTAACAAACATACAGAATGATTACCTCAAAACTAGAATTACAAGTGTTTGAAAACACAAAAGAGGTACTAGGGAAGAAGCAAGAGAATGAAGGTAGAGAATGCTGGAAGTGAGGAGAGATGGAGCTAGGAGTAAGAGATGGAGGGCTTGTGGCTGTGGGATGGTCTTAATGCTGATGAGACAGTCAATTCTTCCAGCATGGTGAAGAGAATGGGATGATTCCCTTACTGTGTGTTTAACCTGTAGGCTCAGTGTGTTTAATGGAAAGGTTACCTGGTGTCTTCACCAGCCTTATAGATCTCAGTGGGCCGGGGCACAATGGACTTGCTGAGAAACCATCACAATGTCACAGAGTCAAAAGGGTTTGCTGATGTGTTAAATATACAGCATGAGGGAGTCAAAGACAGCTGGAGTTTGGGCTTGGAATGATCATGTATTGAGACCTAGGTTGTGTTTTTTGTTTCGTTTTTGTATCTTGTTAAGAGAATTGGTAGTTTGAAAATATTAGGTAGATTTTTGGGAAAGAGGTTATGCTTAAGAATTTATGAATGGAAGTCACCATCATATGGTTGGCATTTAAAGCCATGCCCTTTATGACTTATGAGGTCCTCAAGAGAAATTTTGTCTTGAAGTCCTTCCAAATTCACAAAAAATGTCAATGTATTACCTGAAACAATGTATCACCAAACTTGTAGCACAGATATTTTTACATCTTTTACAAGTGCCTAAAGTATTTCAGTGAGATAAGAAAAATAATCATTTCTATCTCAACAGATTGTATCACAGCTAGAGGAGGTAAAAAAAAACTTTAGATTTATTAAAAATAAATAAAAGATTGGCATCTTCTTTCTTACATTCCTCTTCTACTATATGATGCACATTTTAAAAGTTTGTGCTCTATTTTCTGAAGCAGACTATGTGTCAAAGATACAGTTGTTAAAATCATTCAGTGAATATGTGTAAAGTATTGCTTGTTACCAGTTCATAGTTGTTAAAACAAACACACAGCAACAGATTAGAAGATTCACATCTGTTGCCATGCTGTTTGCTATGTCACATGAGTACTTTACAAAGTCTGAATTTACTTTTGACACTTGGAAAAATAATGCACCTGTGGCCATTAAGTAAACCAAGTCATGTCCAGTGCTCAGAGTTTTAATATCTGCAAAGCTAACACAATTCACAAAATAGTTACACTCTACACAAAATGGAAATGAACACCAGACACTGCCAACTAGTCACTAGGGACTCACTGCTACAACAGTACAAATAAGATGCTAATTCTTCTGTAGCCAATCAAGTCCTTTCTGTAGTCTTCTCTTGTTTCTTTATAACAACCTCAAAGCATGTGAATCTATGAGAGCCACCTTCATTGAAACCATCACAGTAACAACAACAACAATGACAACAAACAACTGGAGTGTCCACTGCACTGGACTGCTGGTATCCTGGCAAACAGAGATAGGAATCATCCCAAAGAATGACTTCTAAACAGATCCACATCCCCTTGTCATATTTATCATCTTTTCTTCCCTACCTTTGGACAATGGGCTAGAAGTGGGGGATGATTGAAGCACTTGAGAACCCTTATTAAAGTAGGTTTTGAAAAATCTAAGCTCCAGAAGGCCTTGTTCAGTAGTGTCAAGATACCAACAGTCTAGTTCAAAAGTGTCACCAAACATGAGTCAGCAACCATAGCACTATCCAGCAGAAACTGTCAGACCTCTGATGAATCAGCACAAGTCAGCAGTTATGACAAGGAGCAGCCAGAAAGCCAGGAGTTCTCTCCTGTGCCTCTCTCCATGAAGTGAAGATCAGCAAAAACATGGGAACAATGAACTAAGATAGCTAACTATGCAAGTGCCCCATCATTGTCTGTTGAGTCTCATTTATGTCTCTCCAAATAAATGTGTCCAAGAGCTTGCCCCAGAAAAACACCACATCACATACAAGCCAGAAACTTCCACTTAATTAGACTTTGTGTCCTGCTTGTTCACACACATGTGTGCAGAGCTGTTAAGACATGTGTGTTTACAATCCTGAACAATAGAAAGAAGTTCAGGAGGAATCACCATTCCTGACCTCAAGCTGTACTACAGAGCAGAATGATAAAAACTTCATTGTATTGGTATAGAAACAGACAGATTGATTAATGGAATCAAATCAAAATGCAGAAATAAACCCAAACACCTTTGGACACTTGATTTTAGATAAGAGAACCAAACCCATACAATGGAAAACTGAAATCATTTTCAACAAATGGTGCTAGACTAACTGGATGTCCTCATGTAGAAGAATGAAAATAGATCCATATTTATCACCCTGAACAAAACACAAGTCCAAGTGATCAAGAACCTGAACATAAAACCAGATACACTAAATCTCATAGAAGAGAAAGTGGGAAATACCCTTGAAAGCATTGGTACAGGAGACAATTTTCTGAACAGAAAACCGTGGCTCAGGTTCTAAGATCAACAATTTATAAATGGGACATCACAAAACTGCCAAGTTTCTGTAAAGCAAAGGACACTGTCAATAGGACAAATATAGCAGCCCATAGATTGGGAAAGGATCTTTACCAAGCCTACATCTAACAGAGGGCTAATATCCAAAATTTACAAAGAACTCAAGAAATTAGACAACAACAACCCAAATAACCTAGTTAAAAATGGGGTACAGAGTTCAACATAGAATTCCTCTCAAAAGAGGAATCTCAAATGGCTGAGAAGCACTTAAAGAAATGTCCAAAGTCTTTATTCATCAGGGAAATGCAAATCAAAACAACCCGAGGTTTTATCTTAAACCCATCAGAATGGCTAAGATAAAAAATTCAAGAGATGCACATGCTGGCAAGGATGTGGAGCAAGAGGAACACTTCTTCATTGCTGGTGGGAATGCAAACTTGTACAACTACTTTGGAAATCTATTTTGTGGTTTCTCAGAAAACTGGGAATAGTTCTACTTCCAGATCCTGCTATATCACTCCTGGGCATATACCCAAAAGAGGCTCCAACATCCCACAGAGACACTTGTTCAACTATGCTGTTCATAGCAGCTTTATTCATAATAGCCAGAAGCTAGAAACAATTCAAATGCCCCTCAACTGAAGAATGGATAAAGAAAATGTGGTACAACTATACAATGAAATACTATTCAGCTATTAAAAACAAAGACATCATGAAATTTGCAGGCAAATGGATAGAACTTGAGAATATCATCCTGAGTGAGGTAACACAGTCCCAAAAGGACATGCATGCTACTGTGTTCACTTATAAGTAGATATTAGCCATAAAATACAGATAGGTACACTACACTCCACAGACCCAAGAGTAGATGGTCCCAATCGAGGAAGCTTGAATCTCACTTAGAAGAGGCAGATGGAGCAAGGGAACTTGGAGGGAGAGGGGATGTGAAGGGAATGATGGATTCAGGATCAGATATGGGGAAAGGACAGGAGAGATGGCTTGATGGCCATAGAATGAATTGAGGTTGAGGAGGTGAGGGCATCTCCAGGATGAGACAGAGACCTAGGATAAAGGAGGCATCTAAGAATCATCTAAGAATGGGGTGACCTAACTGTGACTCACTACATTTGGGATATGGAACCTGAAGGGGACACATCCTGTAGCCAGGCAGGACCCACAGTGGAACAATAGAGTCACCAACCCACCCAAAAAATTTTCAAGTCAAAATTTATCCTGTCTACAAGAAGTGCAGGTAAGGGACGAGACTGAGGGAATGGCCAAGCAATAATCTGGCCAACTTGAGACCAATCCCATGGGCAAGCACCAGTCCCTAACACCATTAATGATACTCTGTTATGCATGTAGACAGGAGCATGTTGTCCTCTGAAAGGCTCCACCCACCAGCTGACTCAGACAGATACAGACACCTACAGCCAAACAAGGGATGGAGCTTGAGACTGTTAGAATGACGGAAGGATTGTGGGTCACAAAAAAGATAAGATCTCCACAGGAAGACCAATAGAATCAACTAACCTGGACCCTTGGGGCTCTCAGAGTCTGAACCACCAACCAAACACATATACAGGCTGGACCTAGGCCACCCTGCACATATGTAGCAAATGTGCAGCTTCATATGGGTCGTGAACAACTGGAACAGGGGCTAAACCAAAAGCCTGCCTGTGGGATATGTTCTAGCTTGGTTGCCTTGTTTGGCCCCAGTGGAAGAGTAAACGCTTAGCCTTGCAGAGACTTGAAGTGCCAGGGTGGGGGGATATTCAAGAGGTACCCCATCCACTCAGAAGAGAAGGGGGAGGGGGCATGGGGGAAGGATTGTGTGTGGGGTGACCAAGAGGGGACAATGAGTGGGACGTAAAGTGAATAAGTAAAAAAAAAAGTTAGTTAATTTAAAGAAAGAGATATGTTTATAGTGACTCTCCACTGAAGAATATGGAAGCCCATTCAGCCCATTACAGTTAAGAGACAGATCTGTGGACTAGTGCATGTGGGGACTCAGTGTCTGTTAGGGCAGTGCCTAGGTGAATTGATCAATTAGTGACTGATAAAATTAGAAAAAAAGAAGAGAAGTTTCTGGCAGATTTGAGTAAAGATGGATGCTGAGTATCCATAAAATTATATTTAGCGGCACTTTATTTATTTTTGCCACGCTTGTGAGAACCTAAACAGTGTAGTGAAATGTGTACGAGTCTAATCTGTCAGAGTACAAAAGAATTAAGATTTAAAATGTAGGATTGTGACATGAAATACCTAATGGCCAGTTACACTTAAAGTTATATTTATAAAAGATAATTTGTGCACATGTCCATGTTCATGAATTGTGTGGGACATTTATCTATAGAAAAAAATCAATGTTCACCTAAAATTCAAATGCACTGATGAGTTGTTCTCTCTTTGCTAGGGAAACCAAGTTCTTCACTGCATTTTCATTGTACTAGACTCTAGGGTGACCACAGTATTCAATGCCACAGGAGACTGTAGCAGGAAATGTTTCCACAGGGAGGCTCTCGTATGGGATGGAAGAGTGAGAGGAAGAAAGACTATTTTTGAGGCTTGAATGAGTCTCTAAGCCAGCAGTTGTCAACCTGTGGGTCACAACCCCCGTGGAGGGGACAATGACCCTTTCACAGGGGTCACCTTAGACCATTGGAAAACACATAGATTTGTGTAATGATTCATAGTAGTAATAAAATTACAGTTAGGGAGTAACAACAAAAATATTTTATGGCTGGGGATCATTACGACATGAGGGACTGTATTAAGGGGTCTCAACACTCGGTCATCTACTCATGAGTGTAGGCTTCTATATCCACGTTAAGTCGCTCTGGGGTTTATTCTCACTGGTGTCACATTTTCCATCAAATCTAGAAAGAGCTTCTCTGCATTCCGCCTCTCAGGTCATATCTGCGGCTGTTTCCACTGGGAGCCAACTGAGGTCATAGGCAAGCATCCCCTGCATGCTGCCAAGATTAGGGAAGCGTTCCACCCAAGGTTCTAACGTTACATCCTACGATTCCTTTACTCCAGAAATGGCCTGCTTTAAATCATTCTTACAGTCTCAGTCCTGAATCTCTCTGAACAAGGCCCAGCTGGCCCTCTCCCTTTTGAGTGAGGTACAGACCATGTCTGTTCATGTTTCCCACACCTGGGATTTGCCTGGGAGGAATGTCTTGTCACAGTCGGTCTCCTGGAAGCCTCTTGGGAGACAAACAGGAATCTGGAGTACAGATGGGCCTCTGCCTTCTGGACTCTGCTGGCTGGAAGGACGGCCCCAGTTATTGGCAGGCTAATTGTGTCCATGTGTGAGCTGGAATGGGAAATTACCGACGTGATGCTGTGAACTCAACGATACATTTGAATGATCCCGTGAAGAGAATATAGCAAAATTTTAAGTAAAGGGACATTTCTGAAGGTCTAAAGTGTTTTCAGGTCATTTTGCAATTTTGTAAAGGCTCTGTCGTTTAGGTTTTGTGTGCTCCTGGTGCATGGTCTACCTAATCACTTTGTGTTTCTAGTTTCAAGGACAAGTAAGTTATCATCTCCATTTCCCTCTGACTTAAGCTTTGCTCCTGTGTTTATTTTCCTAATCTTTGCTAAAGGGGTTATCCCTCACCCAGTCAAACAACACCATGAGTTCAGTAGCCATTTCAGATTGTTTTCTCCCTCAGTTCTCCCCACATGGGGATCTGAACTCCAGTCTCAATGCTTGTACACCAGATGCTTTACCAACCGAGCCATTTCTCCAGCCATCACCCTCTCCTCCCACCATCCCTGCATTCATCAGTTCTCTCTGTTCGTAAACTACTGAACAATTTGCCTTTCTTTGAATCTCTACTTTTCAGTCTTACCTTGCAACTAAAGGATCTACAAGATCTCTTCCCAATCCAAATGAGCTACCATCAGATGGGGCACAGAATAGAGGAATGAACTAGAGAGCATTGCATTCGTATTTCCATTTTTGGTATAAGTTTGAGCATTTACCACAGTATCTCTGTCTTCTTTCTTGGCTAGTATCCTGGGTAGCTTTCACTGTCAACTTGACATCATCTGAGAGAGACTGCCTAAATCAGACTGGTCTATGGGCTTGTTTCTGGGGAATTGATTGTCTTGATGTTTAACTAATATAGGAGAGACCAGACCACTGTACAAGTGGGTTTTGGACTAACACACAAAGCTAGGAGAGCATGAACCTGCAAGTGAGCCAGCTAGTAAGCAGTACTCTCCATGGTTCCTGCTGTACTTTGGATGAGAAGTTAGTTCCCTGGCTAACAACCCTGTTGCTTGGAATAGCAAGAGGCCTGCCTTCAATTCCTGCCTTGACTTCCCTCACTGTTGGACTGTAACCTGAACGATAATATAAGCCCTCTCTTCCAATAACTTTTCAGTCATGTTTTATCACAGCAATAAAACACAAGCTAGAACAAGCAACAAGTCCACAAAGGTGGCTCCAGCATGGCAAATCAGTGTAGCCAGGAGCATCAGAATCGAGCTCTGCATCCACCTTCCCCAGTTCAATATGTAGCCGCATCACTTTGTTACTTTGGATAAGCAAATTAACACTGCTAGGTTTTTATTTTATTCATAGATTAAGAGATGATATGTCATACTAGAGCTATTATAAGGATTAAATGAGAATCCTGATGAAGGTGTGTGGTGGGATGTTCAATCTGAGCCTATCTTTGTCACAGCTACCATAAGTCAAAAACTCGTTAGAGCTCTCGTTGTCCTCTTATGGTTTGATATTACTTCTAAAATACCCAAGCGTAGCACCATCCTTGCATGCTGGAATGGACCAGGGTCTAGGCAGGAAGTCTTGAGTGTTATCACGTCACTACACTAGTACAGAAAAGGGAAGGTAATTGGGCCAAGAGATGCTGATTCCAGGCAAAAGTTAGAGATGAGTTATTTCTGGAGAGCTACTGATCTTGCTCCAGAACTCATGTCAATGCTGGGTTTCCTGGTATGGTCCACTACCCCACAATGGAGGTGACCCAACAGCCTGGAAGTTCAGCCTGTTTGCTTGTGTATAACTGAATGGGGAGGGACACTAGCTAAGGTAGGTAGGGGAGCCAGCCCAGGCTACATACATCCCAGAGGAGCAAGCTTCAGTTGATATTTTCTCAAGGCTCTGTCAACATCTAGTCTGGGCCTTGCTAGTCCTCTGAACCTGACCTTGGCAAGGCTTCCCATTCTCATGATTCGGAGTCATTGATGTCCTTGACCTGGCCATCCTCTTGTCATACAAGGATACACTTGCTCTTCACCCATGAGGAATGCTGATATTATTTGGAATTACCAGCCTTGTCTGGACACACAGCCAAAGTGCACATAAGGCCAATGCAATGTGGAAGATGGTTAGTGGAAGAAAGGACAATGTGGCCAGGGAATAAGACTTCTGGAATCTCTGTGGACATATTCCTTTGGAGACTAGATCATGTGGTTGTTCTCTTCCTGCTGAAGTTGTGCACTCCTGCAACCGAGATGACCACCTAAGACCTCACTGAAGCTGAGTGCTTACTATGCCTTCATATGAAGCATGGATTTACTTAGAAACTGAGGGTGACTACACTTCGAGAGGAGGAGTCCACTTTGAACTTGTCTTCTCTGATGTTCTGAGCTAAGATTTTAATCCTAAGAGATAACCAAGACTATGCAGGATCTAATGCATGCTTTTCCAAAAGGTCATCAAACCCTTTGAAAACATTTTTTTTTCTGTTTTCTGGACCACCACCACCACCACCATCATCATCATCTAAAGGTTTTCATCCTTTTGAAATGGCTGCTAAAGTCTGTGGTGGTCATGGGAAACCCAGCCTTGGAGATGTCCTCCTGGGACTTTGTTGAGAAGCAGGGTGGGTCAGACAGTCAACTTCAGGCCTCCCAAGGAAGGAGTTCAGGGAAAGAGCACACTGGAGACACTGTGGGATGCACTGGCCCCTGTATGTAACCCCCTCAGGCTAGATCACAGTGCTTTCTGTCACTGCAAAACTCAAGGAAAGTGGTATGTTGTCCTATTATTTCAATTTGATAATGAGGAAACTGTTTCTAAGTAGGGTCTTGTAGTGAATTCTGGCTTTGCTATGCTAGCCCTTTGAAACGGGTAATCCCGTGTTCTTTGAATTCCCCTGATAAATTCCAGGAACCATTGAGTGGTAAAAAGGTCCCCATTCTCCTCAGAAACCGTGAGGATGGCAAGGTGAGTGAACATCAAATGATTCTATACTACCGGGTAGGGAAAACCACAGTGGAAAACCAGCCTTGCAAGCAGAGTCTCTATGGGATGGAGGTGTGGGCATCCTGGGAAATGGGGGCGTCCAGATCACTCTGCCTTTGTGTCATGTCACTCTCTGACCTCTTGGCATTCAGAAGCCTTAGTCAGAGGAGCTGAAGGCATAGAGAAATCCCCTGAATAAGCCTTACCAAATAGGTAAAAACAAGCAGGTTCTCAGGCTACTCCACCCTCCCACTGCTACTCCGTTATTTTCTAAGAATGTTTACAGTTTCTTTCCTTTGTGCGTTCTCTTTAAGGTTAACCATGGAAGGAGAGCTAATGGAGGGATAGAAGCTCATGCAATTTGTCATTTCTTCTTGGAGAGTAGGGCTATAAAGGATGCAGGATTGTTCCTAGGAACAGAGCCAGAGACTTAAGGACGTTCTTGTTCCAGTCGCCAGTAGATGGCGCTCCGCCTCCGCTCAGCCATCGTCCAGCCTTGTCACCCATCGGCGGGGTTCTGAGGTCCAAACCGGTGTCACCAGCACAGGCAAGAGGCTAATATTAAACCTAGCATTCCGTGCATTTTTTTTTTTTTTTGAGAAAGAAAGCCTTTGTGTTTAGGTTGACTCCAGAGTCTCGGGAGACGTGCTTGGGAACTCCCTCTGCCGCTGAACTCATCACAGTGGCCTTTTATTCACTTAGAAAATGCTTGCCCAGGATCCCAGCTCAATTACCTTTTGTCTCCCCTCTGTTCTAATGCTCTGGTAGGATGCATGAAAAACAAAGCAAGGTTAGACATTTTCTATCTCGCCTTCAGTGGTTTATTTTCCTTGTTTCCAGAACCAGATGAAATAAGTGGTCTCAAAGCCCCAGTACATGTGCAGGCATGTGTACATACAAACTGATCTGAATAGTGTCGTGTCTGGTCCACATTTACTTTTGTCCGAAAGGAAATATATAAGTAAACACAAATAAGCAAAATTTTCTTTCCCTTGGGTAAAATGTCTGACAAGGTTTTTACTACTCGGCTCAAAGTGTGGGTTTTATTTGCCATTTCGGAGGTCCAGTATCTGAAAAACTATTCAGAATGATGGTTAATCAATTCAACAACTAGCTACTGACTAGGATGATGGAGAAAGCCTTTTATTCTGTGTTGTGGAGGGACGTAAAGATAAGTGCACGTCAAAGAATTCACCACCCGTCTTAGAGAAATCCGGCAGACGGGTAAAGCATCGAGGGCATGGGTTTGAGTGTGGGCTTTAGGCTGCAGCAGTGGGCTGCTGTATTATAGTCATTTGAGATTGAGATCTGAGGGGCTGTTCTACTCATTCAGAGCCCGATATCTAGCAATGAATATAGGATAGTTTGGTTGCCTCAAAGACTTGCCATGCTTGATTTGAGCTGTATTATGCTACACTGATAAAGATGTGAATTAATTCCCCAAAGGACGAAATTTACCTTAGGTCAGCAGGATAATCTGCCTTTCTAAAGCACCTCTACGTGTGTGTTACCTCAGGGAGAACACTCTGCAAATATTTTACATTGTGCTTATGTTCAACGAGATGTAAGCAAGAGATGAACACATAGATATTGAAGACTTCAGCTTGGCCAGAACCCAGAGTGCCAAACTCCTTATTGTTACTGTGGTTTTCTGTTCTTCCCTTGTAGAATATATTTAGTGAATTTGGATGGAAAGGGATAATTTCTCCAGTGGAAAAGAAATGCAGAGTCCTCTCTCTCTCTCTCTCTCTCTCTCTCTCTTCTCTCTCTCTCTCTCTCTCTCTCTCCTCTCTCTCTCTCTCCTCTGTATTTGGAGAGCGAGGAGAAGAGGGGCGGGGATCTTCCAGAGGTCTCTGTTGTGATAGCCTTGTCAATCCTTCAATTACTGCGTTTCTTTCATGAGAAATTGTTATTAGAAAGCACTCACCCTTTTAGGGAGCTGTGAACGTGGTTATAATTGCTCGTTTCTGAGATAATTAGCCTGACAGCAGAGCCTTGGAAAAGTTACTTGAACAAACGGAGCAAGGGCACCAGCCTGAGCTGCATTTGGACCGACTCTGTTGGCTGCGAGGATGCAGAGGAGCCACGGTAGACACAGGAAACGCAACTGGAAAATCCTCGGAACAAGCAGTGAGGACTCACATGTGTGACTCAGAGTGTGAGGACCACTTGGGTTTTGGTATTTCCTTGAGGAGGGAACTTGAACTACATGAGCGTTTGGTGGGTTCAGTTCCAGTCGCTGATAATGAGTGGATTATCTAGCTGATCCTGTCTCTCCCCATCCACCTTCATGGGAGGCTTCGCGGATTCAGATTTGAAATCTCTGGAATCACCTGACTTCCGCAGGAGCAAGGGGTGGGGGGAGCATGGTAAAAGGTTGATTGATTTCAGGCATTTAATCGATGCAAAATTTTCTAACATCTGTATTGTTGGTGCTGCTGATAGCCTTTGATGTCATTGATCAAAGAGTTGTGCTAATTCATTACAAACTGACATAAAATGATGTTTTTAGCTCCTGGGGAGTAAATAGGAGACAGTTTGTCTTAAAAGTTTAAGCTCTCAAGATCAGCAGACTGATAGTGTTTTCCCCTGCCTCTAAACTTCTGGCTCACTTTATTTTCTTAAATAGAAAAAGATTGTAGAAAGCTCCCGAGGATACCTGTTTATTGGCATAGTAACCAAACACTGCTAATCAGAAAGGTTAAAGAGGCCGCCATTGGCTAAAAGTCAGACAGCGCCCATTCACAGGGGAGAATAAAGACCTCATAACAATAAGGAGAATCATTCAGTTAGCAGCAGAGTTTAGTAAGCTACTGCCCAGCCATTCAGGATTGATGCAAAGAGTTAAGTCCACCTCAGAGAAACACCTGATCTGTTTCCTATTGTCATCCCCTTCCCGACATCCCTCTGTTGAGTTAAAAACCTATGGAGTCAAGGATAATATAGGTTTCATGTAAAACATAGTCAGATTTGGAAATTATCTGACCATGACCAGTTTAAAGTAGGTAGCACCATGACAGAGAACCAAGACTTTTCTATAACACTTGCTGGATTCCAAGGCAGAAAGCATGCCAGCCTGCCCCTGATGGTGTCATTTATTTTGTTAAGTGGGTTCTCAATGACTAACAACTTAAGCATGCACGGGCAAGCTACCACTTTTCTTAAAGTTACAGTAAAACCAGGCCAATGTTGCACAACCTTTCAAACTTCCTTTAAGCCACAAATGCACAATTACGGTGTTGTACATCAACCACACTAACTCTGTAGAGCAAAGCAGAACTCTGTGTCCTGGCAGGGAGCGGGTTCCTCAGAGATGTGAGGTTAAACAGAAAAAGAAAAGCAATATGTAGAAACTGAAACTTATGGTTAGAAAAAAAAAATCTATGGTTCATTTAATATACAGAAAAAAATGACTAAAATCATAATACCCTAAGTTTGGTTGCCTGCAGTAGGTCGTAGGAGTATGTAAAAGGGAAAAACATGAACTCACTTCAGTGTATTTCTATGGTGTTTGAATATTTTTTTTTTGCTGAAATATATGAGTGTATTGTCATGTACTAATGTATTTTGACGTATACCTCTCATCATTCACCTCAGACACACTGGACAAAACACCGATCTCATCTTCTGTCTTGCGTTGTGGAACATACAGAATATTTCTTTGTTGTCCCATTTACTCTAGCACCAACAGATAAAGAGTTAAGCCATCTGTTCATTTTAAATGCCTGGATTCTCACAATCAAAGCAATCAAAACCCACTTCCACCTTAGCCCTCTGACACCATCCATCAAATGGGTCTCACTCTGCTGGGAGACAGGGCTGTTTCACATGTAGGAGAGCGTTGAGCTGCAAGCAGCAAGCACTGTGCTGCTGAGGAGAAACCTAGGGAGGGTCCAGGAGAATCTGCTTAGGGGTTCCTGCATGGTCTTGGCCTGAGCTTTGTTTTGCCTATGGGGAATCCTCCTCCCATGTCCATCTCATGTGAACAAGCAGGGTCTTGGCATACAGAGAGAACATCAGAAATGAATGTTCAGCTAATTCTAACCTGGAAAAAAAAATCATCACACTTCTCTGAAGGGATAGAGACCTGCCTGGCTGTCTTTGCAATGTCATTGTGCTGTCAGAAGCTCTGTGGTCACCCTTTTGATGTCTTACTTAACTCTGATGTCTATGTCTAAACCACACTTTAAACTGGGGAAAATTCTATGCTGGTGTGGGCAGACTGGGCTCTCATGGACAACTTAGATTCTCCCCTCCACCTCCCTCGTTCTCTCCTTCACCCCCTCCCTTCCTCCTTTCCATCTTGCCTGGCTCTCTTTGTCTTCCTTTCTCTGTGTTCTCTTCTTCCCTACCGATGTGATGTCACATCCTCTTAAAATAAACACTCTGGACTCATTCTCATCGGCCCTTGCTGGGCTCTGTCATAGACCTGCACACAGAATGACAGTGCTTTCAGTTTTCCTAGACTGGAGAAAGCTGATTACTTTACCATATCTAATTGAATCTTTTGTTTGCTTGTTTGTTTTCTTCTCCCCCCCCCTCACCAAACATCACCCTAAATGTTGGGGAAATGCCAGATCGCATTTGGGTACAGTCAGAAGTCATGGAGAGGAATTTGGGGAGAGTCACTCCTTACAAAGCCTTCCTCTTGTGGTATTTTCCCATGTATAGGTTCCTATGGGAATCCGAAGAGAATATCTCCGGGAAAATGTTTTAAAGAGTGTACGTGCTATCAGAAGCTGCTAACAGGCATAAAGCACAACGAATAACCACGTCATTCTCCCTCGTATATCTCAGGATTCAGACCTTTAGTAAAGTGCTTATAAAATTCTCCATTTCACACCTAAAAGGGATTTTAAGCAAGCAGAATGTGTATATGAAAGTTATATAGTTCAAAAAGTTGTGATTATAAAATACAATGTGGAAGTTAGAGGATTGGAGCTGTTGAATGCATACAACCCTGGATGAAACTAGTCGTAGGTGTCTCACAATCTAGGCCTACTTCACTGTCTCTCACAGACTTTTGTCTCTCCTGCTGCCAGTAGCCAGCCACCCTCCTGTGGCTATATGTGGTACTGGGCATACGAATGCCCCACCTGGAGTCTACCTTAGATCTATGACAAAGGTTTTATTTTTGCAAGTTTTCTTCACATATATCCACTGCCCTATTTTTTTTCTGAGGCCCTCTAGATATTTTATCCAGATGAAGAAAAGGGATGTAATTTGTTCCTGCCTTCTGGGTTGTAGATAGAGGCTGAGCTGTTTGTGTCTTGCCATGTCTCTAGAGTCAAGAGGCACTCTGAGAAAGGGACTGGAAGAAATTGGGCTTAAGGAAGAAACTGCCAGATGATAGAATGCAATAGAATGTCCTTGTGACAATTCCAGCTGGGTGTTCTTGATGGAGATCTGGAGAGAAAAAACATCCTCTTCATGGATAAGTCTGGTAGGTACTGGCTTTGTAAACACTCAATGTCTGTGTCTCTGCCTGTCTGTCTCTGTTTCTGTCTGTCTCTGTCCCTACCCCTACCCCTATTCCTATCTTTATTCCTCTTCTTCCCTCTCCCTTTCTTCCTCCCTCCCTCCCTCCCTTCCTCCCTTCCTCCTCTCTCTGAAGCACTCAAATCCCAGGGCACACTTGATAAGTGTCATGAAGTTGGCTTTTAGAACTCATTTGCTTCACAAAATGCAAGTTAGGTATTTTTTTTTTTTTTTTTTTGGACAGTGTAATTAGTTGGTTTTATTTTTTCTACAACTTATTTAGAAAAGACATTTCCCAGAGTTTTCTGTAGCCAAAGCAAATTCCTTTTCATTTCACATATATAGCAACAATCAACAATCAACTTTTCATCAACTCTTACCAATTAAGCGAATGTAAACTTCCCATCCCCACGTCTCACCCGTTCTGGTCTTCATTTGGATTCCTAAACCCTGAAATTCCCTGAACTGACGAACTTATGCTTTTCAAAAACATCGACCACTGTAGACTCTTAAGGGGCTTTTTAGCAAAACTAGCTAAGCAGATAAGGCCATTTGAAGGCATCGTATAGGACGTTCGCAGTGTTTTGTCTCTTTACACGTCGCTATCACCTTTGCTTTGTGGTAACGTGCCCCAGACTTCTGAAGCTATGTTCATATACGAGACTCTCCTGACAATATTTTTTATTCTGGCTTTAAGCTTCCCAGAATAGAAAACAATGAAAGCAGATTTTTGTCCTGGAGGGTTAAAAAAAGGTAACGTACGTCCGATTGGATTATTTCCCTGTTTATGGAAAATAATGTCTTCTTGTTTTAAAACAACAAACTGTATGAGGTTTTACTTGGTCTAGGGATCTGTACAGTTTGGATTTATTTTTTAACGCATCCTATACTTGAATAAGCTGTGGTTATTTGCCATCTATTATATCCCTTCAAATAACTTCCATAGAAGGTAATTTTTTTTTTAAAAAAAAATGTATTTTAATCCTTGCACTTATGCTTGCGTAGCGTTTTGCCACGTACAC
Source organism: Mastomys natalensis (assembly GCA_021653895.1). Taxonomy (NCBI): domain Eukaryota; kingdom Metazoa; phylum Chordata; class Mammalia; order Rodentia; family Muridae; genus Mastomys; species Mastomys natalensis. Next base: position 181,316 of record JAJTUV010002039.1, read on the forward strand.
AGTATTTTCATGCTCATTATCTTATTGATTGTTGCCAAGACATTTTAAACAACCTTGCAAATAGTATTTAAAAATCATTAGGGCCATTAATATTTTATTTAGTCTGCAAAATTTTGAAATAGCTGATGCATCCATATCACAGAACCAAGAGGATATGAAATTTTGCCTATGGCAAAAAGTGCCCAGAGCATTTACTCATGCAGGGGCCAAATTCCAAAGAAGAAATACAGAGGAGACAAGGTAAATGCAGAAGAGCTGTTTACTCTAGTTATTTTTAGAAATACTGACAAAAACTATGCTTCTCTTGATTTAAGACACATCTGATCATGTTGTTTCTAAGAGTACTGTGTATTCTACAGCCTCATAGATGATGAACCTTAAATTGTTCTTCAGTGGTTACCAGCAAGTCAAGACCCAAATAAAAATATTTCATTTGCTGTTAATTTATCTATAACTTTTTGGCAGGGAATACTGCTTCTATGGGAGCTTTTCAAATTAAGATGTTCAAAATTGGTGTATTTTCCTGTTTTTTTTTTTTTTTTTGAGAAAATAAGACATATTTTTGAAATACCAAGTTGTGAAATTTAAAACTCCTTTCCTCGTTTCATACCCACTTTGATATTTCTATACAAACCGTTAAGTCTGAAGCAGTTGTATTCAGATCTCAATGGTTTTATTATATATATATATATATATTATATGCTTATGTTCTTTGTCAGTGTAGAATCAACAGTCCATACATCTATGGACTATGTTTCAAGGATATCCTGTTTCGACATAGGCCTACCTGTGTGAAATGGTCACCACACTCAGAATAATAATGATTTCTGCCACCCTCAAATTTTATCACAGTCCTTTGCCTTTTTTCCCTTTTCTCAGCTAATAATTGATTTGTTTCTAGTCATTACCACCTACACCAAGAGGAGAAATACCAGCCTGGCACATTTATCTATTACCCTCTGTATTCTTGCCTTTGCTGTGTAGTCCATATAAACCAGTTCAGTCCCACTTATACAATCTTCCTCATTAAACTCCAGTTTCTAGTCAATTACTGACATGTTTCTCATCATTTCAACCTACACAAATAAAATCAGAAGGATGCCATTGATACAGCTGCATTCTTCCACTCAGAATAAAGATTCTGAGAATTGTTGATTATTGCTTATATTCTCTTGAAAACGTCTTTTAGGTAGGCCACATGTTTTTGAGAGATGTAGCTACTGAATATTAATTTTTCTATCTGTTGCACCATCAATTGTTTCTTTGATTTCCATTTTCTTTTCCATTGTTACTAAAACTATTGTGAAAAATGATTAGGAAACAGTATGACTAGTGGAGCAGATACAGTTTTATGGTTACACTTTTTTGAATTCTAAAAAGTCATCTGAGACACTACCTAAATGTTCTAGATATCATCAGACAAAACTCCAAAACTCTCTTTAACATGTGTTACCAATTGGTGTGTAAAAAAAATATAAAGCCACAGTGAAAACAAACAAACAAAAAAAAATAGATGCCTAGCTTATAATATGGGTAGGAATGAGATGTTAAACAACGTTTCCAACAGTTATAAATTATCCATTGACATGTGTGCTCTGAAGAAAAGAGATGCGACTTTATATAAAAATATATAGGAAATGGGTTGATTTCCAAACCCAAAGTTAGGGAAGGCATGCAGGACAGTGGCTATTAAGGATGAATTGGGTAAACTAAGCAGGTGTTGGATGGTAGCAGAAGATGGGAAGAGATATTTCAGAAAGAGGAAAAATCACATGCTAAGTAAGAGTCGAGAAACAAAGGTGCGTGTGAGGATGAAAAGGTCTAGGTGGCTGGAACAGAGGGGCAATGGGCAGCAGGTAGGCCGTGTAGGACCACCTGACTCGAGTCACAGTGGGACCCTAGCTTTAAGGGAACCTGAAAACAGCTAAAGAATCTTAAGAAGAGTGTGTAACTGAACTGGTTTCTGCTGCCTACGCTGTGGAGACAAGAACAAGGACAGTATGAAGTGGAGATTTCTGGTTCTTCAGAGGCTCAGTTGTGACATGTGCTATTTTTCTGGAAACTGTCTTATGATTGCTGAAACACACACGGGGAGGATGTTTTTTTTGAGAACAGACATGTGGTGTTTTTTTTGGAAGTACCCTGAAAAAAGAGCATGTGATGTTTTGCTAGGGTGGACACTTGAGAAAGCACATGATGTTTGGAAAGAGAAAAAATACAACCCACCAGATAGTGAATGATGCTGCGTGGTATTGGTATGCCTTGCCATTCTTGGCTGGTCATTGCTCAGTTTTGCTTATGCTGGTCTTTGCTGATGACTTTGTAGGGTATTAGTTTGCCTTACCGTTTTTTGCTGGTCATCATTTGTCATGACTTCATACAGAGAAACACACCAAAGAACTGGTGGTGGTTTGGTGGCTTCTTGCTGCTTCCATGAACTTGGACCGATTGGCAGAGCCTCAAAGTTTCTTCTGGATCGAGCTGCCCTGCTGATTCATGAATGTTGTTTTTGAGTGGATCAAGCTACTGCTGTTGATTTTCGTGAACTGAACTACTTATAACTTAACAATGCAGATTGGATTCGCTCCAAAAAAATTATTTCTAAACAGGTCCACATCCTCCTTTGCCCTATTAACTTTTAATTTCTACTACCCCTGGTGGATGGTGGGCTAGAAGTGAGGTTAAAGCATTTAAACACCTTATTAAAAGTAGGTTTTGAAAAACATAAGCCAACAACAATACTTTTATTTTCCTTGGTGATGTCAGAATAGTGTCATAGGTGATGGACTCAAACTGATGGGCAATGAGTGGGGAAGGGTGCTGATACATGAAGCAGTGACAGCTACTGAAAGCCACTGCTAGAACAGGACTGAGTTTGTAGGAGGCTGCTAAATTTTGTGTGGAAAAGTTGACTTGGAGGTACATTGGAATCCTTGGAGTGAGTATGCTATGTGATGTGCAGGTAGTCTGGTCTCTGTATGATACAAGGAAATAATGAACATGATATGAAACCAGGACAGCTAAGTGCAGAGTACTAGCTTTTCAGGATCCATGCTTTCATTCTGATCATCCAAATTTGTTCTTAAAGTAAGTAGTGCATTGTCTTTCACTGGTCTCTTTGAAGTGACTTATAAACCTGAGATTTGATATATTCCCATTAGATAGTAGGAAACCCTTATTGGTAGCATCTGAAATGAGTACCGTCTGTCGCATCAGCTCAAGCTTGGGTCTATAGTCTGGCTACTGATCTCAGAGGACAGAAGCTTGGGCTCATGAAGGGCACGAAAGTCTTCTGTTTTCACCCTGGCACACGATAATTAATAGCAAAAGTGGCCATGTGTTGAAACCTTTATGGTGGGTTGGGAAGCAGTTTTGTGGCTTACATAGAAAGACTTGTCCTCAGAGCCTGTTTTTATTCTGTAGTCCACCATACTGCTTCCATGCTCCCCTGGACTGTCAAAGGGCAGCACTCGAGAGGGTCACTCAGAACACCTTTGTTATCTTTCCTGCCTCAGTCCTGCCATAAAGTTGAAATTCCAAAATCACAGCATTGCGATCCCTTTCATGGCAACAGACTGTAGCATCATAAAACAGCATGGTGATGACTTCACTCAAGAAGAAAGGAGAAGGGAAAGGTGGGTTCTATGCCAAGGTGTTTTTCAGACACAATTTGCTTTTGTGACAAGGGAAAACTCAGGCCATTTTGCTGATGTAGGAAAAATATCTTCTAAAAACAGACCTGTAAACATTCCTATCCACTGTGGCCAAAACCATTTTTCTTTTTTCTTCTATTCTTCTTTTTCTCTTTCTTTCTTTCTTTCTTTTTTTTTTCTTTCTTCTTTCCTCTTCTTTCTTTCTTTCTTTCTTTCTTTTTTCTTTCTGAATGTACCATTTTTTTGGTGTTTTTGAAAAATGATAGTTATCCATTGAAACTTGCATGAGGTAATGGAAGTGGTAAGTGGATTTTAGAGTCAAATTTTTCATTATTTTCTGTTTGACAATAATGTCTTAGAAGTGACCAAAGGTTATTTCTTAGGTATCTGTCTGTATGCTGTCTTAAAATTACAGTATATGTGACATTTGTAGTTCTAGCAGCTTACTTCTGATTTCTTTTTACAATGAATTTTGGTTCAGTGAACAAATGCTCTGGAGACTTTTCCAGGGACTCTTGTCACAGTCCACAATGCTGCGTTAAACTCACTTCACTCTTGGTTCTAGTGTTAGAACACAGACGCTTCTCTGCTACTACTACTGTCTGTTCAGAAGTATATTTCAAATCCAGCAGTATAGTGTACATAATAGCCTCTCTTTGTGCTATCATGGCTCAGCAGGTACGTGGTCAATATTCAGGGTATTGAGCATGTTTTATGAATCCAGCTGTGTGTCTATCCTTGGTGAGCTGTCTGTAGACAGAAACATACAGTCTGAACTTGTAAGAGTGTAGCTGTGTGCACATGAATAAGGCAGGAAAGGAAAATTTCCTTTTCTAGTCTCATCAGCTAGACAGTTAATAGTCTCCTGCCTCACAGGCATTTTTTTGAAAAATCATCAAAAAGGGTTTTTGGACAATGTTACTAAAACCAATTATTGAATGTCTGTTTTCATAGAAATGTACCAACATCTGATTATCTTAATATAATATCAGACAGTTGGTGTTTGATGTGCTCAAATGGGAGAGTTATCTTCTCTTGGTCTTTGATCCATGAAAGTTTTGTTGCCATGATCCTACAGTAGAGACAGAGACTAAACAATAGATGCTGTGGTCCAGTAGACCTGACACAGTCCTGATTTGGGGCCATACTGTCTGTATAATGACCAATAATCATGTAAGCTGTTAGTGTGGTGAGCCTAGCTGTTTCTTTTGCTTACATTTTTCTTGTGATATCCATTTGTGTCTTGTGTTTTCAATATTTATGTGTGTTTTGGTTTCAATACTATCATCTTGGAGACGACAGTATTTTTATTACTTTTATTTTTGAAGGGGGATTTGAAACAACTTCTCTTGTGTTTCACTGACTAGCTTGGAACTCACGGTGTAGAGCAGGTTGGCATTGAACTTCTGGTTTTTTTCCTGTCTCTGCTTGCTGAGTACTGGGAACACAGAGTACACAGGCTTGCACCACTGTGACTGGTAAAAGGGACTTTTTGTCCCTCAAGAATTTAACTTAGGGATGTAAGTATGCTGGAGGAGTACACTACTATTGAACTATTCCCAACTCCCCATTTTTCTTATGTAGCTCATGTGCCATGCGTGTCTTGTGTCATGCTGGGTATCAAACCCAGGCATTTGTGCATGCTAGCCAAGCACCTACCATCCGAGCTACATCCCCAGTCCAGTGACAGATTCTTTTTCAATTCAAGATGTGACTTTCTGTTTCTGGGTTGGTGAAGGAATCTTTTTAGGATTCATCATATATTTTAACAGAGATTTATTTAAATTTTCAAATTTATTTTTTAATATTTTAATTTTTGATTTTCAATGCTAACTTTCTTTGCAAGTTTTCAAAGCTTTTGAAGTTTTTGTATACATGTGCGAGTGAGCACACAAGCACTTGCCATAAACACATGTGTGGAGGTCAGAGGAGAGCTTGCAATGCAGTTCTTTCTTTCCACCACATGGTTTCTCGGGATTGAACTCAGGTCATCAGATCAGAGGCAGGTAGGTACCTTTACCTGCCTGAGCCATGTCACTGGCCCCAAATGTTAGCTTTTAAAAATTTACTAGTTGTCTTATTACTTTATATTTTGATTCTCACCTTTCTCTTTTTCATTCATTCTGTTCTTGCTTTTCTGTAGGAACACATTTTCTTTTTCTAGTTGTGAAGGTCTACGTTCTATTTTAAACTTACTTTGATAGTTGCCCTGTGTTAGGTCTTATATTTATCCCTAAAAATCATTTTAAACACTTACCAAAATCTATGTCTTGTCTTTGGTAATAAAATGAGTCTATATTCCCTAATATTGCTTTAGTTTTAATGATTCTCTAGGTTTACAAGGTTCCAAAATTAGTCCTTAGTAATTTTTTAAAAATGTATTTATTCACTTTATATCCTCATCACTGTACCCCCACCATATTCTTTCTCCCATTTCTGCTTCCCCCTCCTTTGAGAGAGTGTATCCCCCTCCCCTCCAGGTATCCACTAGCCCTAGCACATCAAGTTAGGCACATCCTCTCTCACTGAGGCCAGATAAGGCAGTCCAGCTAGAAGAACATATTCTACAGACAGACAGCAGTTTTAGAGATAGCCCATGCTCCAGTTTTGGGGACCTACATGGAGACCGAGCTGCACATCTGCTACATATGTGTGGTGGCTCCTAGGTCCAGTTTGTGTATGCTCTTTGGTTGGTGGTTCGATCTCTGAGAGCACCCAGGGTTCAGGTTAGTTAACTCTCTTGATCTTCCTGTGAAGTTCCTGTCTCCTTTGGGGACCTCATTCTTTCGCACAACTCTTCCATAAAGGTCCCCAAGCTCCATCCAATGCTTGGGTGTGAGTCTCTGCATAAGTCTGAGTAATTTGCTGGGTGGAGCTTCTCAGAGGACAGCCATGCTAGACTCCTGTCTGCAAGCATAACAGAGTATCATTAATAGTGCCAGGGATTGGTACTTGGCCATTAGATGTGTCTCTAGTTGGACCAGTTACTGCTTGGCCATTTCTACAGTCTCTGTTTCATCCCTCTCCCTGGAATTCTTATAGAAAGGATAAATTTTGCTTGAAAGTTTTGGGAGTGGGTTAGCATTCTTATTGTGGTTCCTGTCTGGCTACAGGAGGTGTCTCTCTAGGTTCTATGTCCCTACTGCTGTGAGTCTCAGCTAAGGTCACCCCTATTGATTCTTGGGAGCTTCCCAATCCCAGGTCTCTGCCATGTCCTTCAGATGATCCCCACCGTACCTCCCCCAACAGTCACAGATTTCAATCATTCTCATGGCCATCTGGCCATTCCTCCTGTCTCTCTCCACACTTGATTCTGAACACTCCCCCAATTCTTCTCTCCATTCCCTCTCCCGCCCAGTTCTCTTCCTCCATCTGCCTCCTACAACTATTGCATTAGAATCCCACTTTCAAGTGAGATTCAAGTATCCTCACTTGATATTCCCTTCTTGTTTAGCTTCTTCGGGTCTGTATAGTGTAGTGTAGATATCTTGTATTTTATGAATAATATCCACTTACAAGTGTGCACACACCAGTGCGTCTTTGTGGGTCTGGGTTACCTTACTCAGGATGATATCTCAAGTTCCATCCATTTGCCTGCAAATATCATGATGTCTTCATTTTTAATAGCTGAGTAGTATTCCACTGTGTAGATGTACCACATTTTCTTTATCCATTTTTCAGTTGAGGGACATCTAGGTTGTTTCCAATTATTATGGTTATTATGAATAAAGCTGCTATGAACATAGTTGGGCAAGTATCCTTGTGGTATAGTGTGATATCTTTTAGGTATATGCTCAGGAGTGGTATTGCTGCATCTTGAGGTAGAATTATTTCCAGTTTTCTGAGAAACAGCCAATTGATTTCCAAAATGGTTGCTGTTTTACAAGATTTCATACCCATCTTGCCCCACATTTTTGCCAGCATGTTGTAGTTCTTGAAGTTTTGATCTTAGCCATTCTGACAGGTGTAAGATGGAATCTCAGTCATTTTAATTTGCATTTCCCTGTTGACTAAGGACTTTGAACATTTCTTTAAGTGCTTCTTGACCATTTGAGAGTCCTCTGTTGAGAATTCTCTGTTTAGCTCTGTATCCCATTTTTAATTGGGTTATTTGGGTTGTTGGCATCTAACTTCTTAAGTTCTTTGTAAATTTTGGATATTAGCCTTCTGTTAGATGTAGGGTTGGTAAAGATCATTCCCAATCTATGGGCTGAAGTTTTGTTCTATTGACAGTGTCCTTTGCCTTATAGAAGCTTTGCAGTTTCATGAGGTCCCATTTATCAATAGTTGATCTTTGAGCCTGAACCACTGGTGTTCTGTTTAGGTAGTTGTCTCCTGTACCAATGAATTCAAGCTATTCCTCTTTTTCTGTTCTATTAAATTTAGTGTATCTAGTTTTATGTTGAGGTTCTTGATCCACTTGGACTTAATTTTTTTGCAAGGTGACAGATATGGATCTATTTACATTCTCTACATTCAGACATTCAGTTAGACCAGCACCATTTATTGAAGAGCTTTTTCCCCCTCTTTGTATGGTTTTGCCTTCTTTGTCAAAAATCAAGTGTCCATAAGTATGTGGACTTATTTCTGGGTCTTTGATTCAATCCCTATGTGTTAATATAATAATACCATGCAGTTTTTATTACTACTGCTTTGTAGTACAGCTTGAGATCAGGGATAATGATATTTCGGAAGTTCTTTTATTGCACAAGATTGTTTTAGCTATCCTGGGCTTTATGATATTCCACTTGGAGTTTAGAATTGCTCTGACAAGGTCTGTAAGGAGTTGTGTTAGGATTTTGATGGGAATTACATTGAATTTGTCAATTGCTTTTGACACAATGGCTGTTTTCCACTATGTTAATTCTACTAATTCATGAGCACAAGAGATCTTTCCATCTTCTGAGGTATTCTTCAATTTCTTTCTTCAGCCACTTGAAGTACTTGTCATACCAATCTTTCACTTGCTTGGTTAGAGGTACACCAAGATATTTTATATCTTCAGCAAAGTGGCTGGATATAAAATTAGCTCAAATAAATCAGTAGCCCTCCTTTATGCAAATGATAAATGGACCAAGAAAGAAATTAGGGAAATATACTCTTTATAATAGCCACAAATAATATAGCTGTACTCTGAAGGTGTCATATTGCCCTGGCTTTCTTGATTGTGTTCTTTCTAGGGTCTTTATCCATTTTGATGTTCCTGTTATAGTGGGTATTGAGAGGGGCCTAACTTGATAATCCTGGTGTGGCAGGCCTCTGATGGGTATCCTTGGGATCTATGGTTCCAGATCAGCAGGTCTGATGAAAGTGGGTCGAGAGGTGGTAGGAGATGAGGGTCCAATGGAGATAGCAGGCTGGTCAGGGCAGCTGAGGTGCTGCAGAGAACTCAGCAGGGAAGGGAGATGGGTGGAAAAGAGAATCTCTGTAGTCATTAATTTTTAATGTGATTTTTATTTTATTTTTATCAGATGTACCTTCATCTAAAAATTTAAAGTAGTAATTGTCCTTTCATATTGTTTTTAGTTGCTCCTGTTTCTGGAAGCTTCTTGAATACTTTTTTTTTTTCTCTACTAGAGTTATTTTTTCATGACCCATCAATATGGTCTGTAAGTTACAGGACTCTATGTACTTGTATGTCTAGGATTGTTGTTATACTGGTTTATATATTTTTTTTTCGAGACAAGGGTTTCTCTGCTAGCCCTGGCTGTCCTGGAACTCACTCTATAGACTAGGATGGCCTTGAACTCAGAAATCTGCCTGCCTCTGCCTCCCAAGTGCTGGGATTAAAGGCAGGCACCACCATGGCCCAACTATACTGGTTTGTAAATGGAAATCTTGACAAACAAAATATTATCTTCAAGGGAATTTATAAAAAGAATTTCTAGAATTTTGAGGCAGGGATTCACCAGTGGTCCATGCTGGCCTTAATCCTGATCTTGCTTTAGCACATTGAGCAGCTAGTGTTATAGACCTGAGCTACCCAGGCTGCCTTTTTCTAGGAACAATTAGAACTATCTTTTTGTTTTCCTCAGTTTGGTATACTTCATCTGGGTAGAGCTTTCTCTTACCTGAAATTCTGTGAACACTATCAATTTGAAGCTGTTTGTCATTGTTAATCCTTGAATATTCATCTTCACTATTTCTTAACATATATCCTTATATTCTTATTTCCCTCCAGTGCATCTCTTGGAAAATATTGTTCTCCTGATGTTGGAACTAGTAGCATCTCTATCACTTACCTTTGAAGCTTAAAACAATCTTCTATGGTCTTCCTTTGCCTTCTCCATTTAATCTTCTGCCTCATACATTTATGGTCCAATAGTTCCCATCCTGTTTATTTAATATCTTAAGATTTCAGCCATTACAGGTTTACATCTAATATTAATAGGTCCCTTTTCTTAGCCCTTTCTATATTCTTGTTATTAATATTTTGGCTTCTTAAAGTTGGTTAATGTCATGTGATTTCTTTGTAAGTTCTGAGACGTTGATTTCAGAAATGATTCCAATAGTTTTAATAGTAGTCACAGTATTCAGATGTCTTGCTATTTTGTCTTGTGAACTCAAGTCCTTTAGCAGTACTACCACCTATGTTCTGTGTTTTGAGAAAGTATATAGGATGTACCCTAATCTGTATCAGTTTTAGTGGTCTTAAGGAGGGGAAAGATGATCCTAATGGGTTGTATGTTGCAATATCAGAATGCTATAGTATGGGTATTTATAAAGAGAAATTCCTTTGTTTCATGGATAGAGACTGAAAAATCAAGGTGCATGGCTCTGGTATTGGCAAATTCTTTCCTCTCTGTCATCCCATGGTAGAAGACAGGAAGGCAAAGGAGAGTGAGACCAAAAGCAGGAGAACAATAGGGGCTGGATTTGAGTTTAGAAAAGACTGACTCTTGAGATGATTTTCTCATTCCCACAGCAATGACATTAATCCATTCTCAATGGCAGGACCTTTGTGACCTACTTTTCTCTGTTGCTTTGGAACTTTGGAGGACACATACAAACCACAGAAGACTGTTCCTTTGCTTATCTCATTGGCAGTTTTCTTGGGCTAAAACTTTTATGCATTTAGAGAGAAGCCATCTTGGTGAGAGGTCATGCAGGCTTCTGAAGAGGGGAGGAGCAGGTCCCAATCAGCCTTGCATTCCTTAGCATTCTGGGCATGAAACTTATTTCCACTAAGCTGGTGTAACCTAGAAGCCTGTGCTGAGACCAATTTCTGCCATGAAGTACCAGGCAGAGCTTGTCCTCAGGCAAGGCTTGGGAGAGATAAGGTAGACGAAAAGGGCTTCTCTCTGGCTTGCCCTTCAGTCATTCTTCCAAAGTCAATTTCAGTTTCCCTAGTGCTTCTCCAGCACTAGGTGCTTACAGTAGAAAATGTGATAATTCTTCCTTTTCCTCTGCTATAGACTCTCCATGACTAATTTAGGAAAGGAAGCAAGTATTATTCAGGTAGCCCCTCTCTTCTCTGATTGGGCAATGAATGTCCCCATGAAGCAGGCAGTTCAGGTTTCTGGAACTCTCATGTCTGCAAACCTGGTCCTAGAAGGCATAGTTTATGCTTATCTTGCTGTCTACCTTCTTTCATAAGTCACTTGTTTCTGTCTATATTTCTATTTTTTGTTGCTATCAGTTTTTGTTTGTTTATTTTGGTCAGAGTTTTTCTACATCACCCTAGCTGACCTAGAACTTACTATATAGACCAGGCTGTCTTCCAGCTCACAAAGATCCACCTACCTCTTCCTCCCAAATGCTTAGACTAAAAGCATTCACCACTATATCCAACTAATTAAGTTACAAAATGTTCATCTTTCCTGTATTTTAGATTTGTGTAGAAATCCAGAGTCTTCCTATTATAAGTGCACACATATTGTCAATGTTGTGACATGCACAGCAATCTCTAGGCAGGTTCTCCTGTCCCCGGCAGTTTATATGTAGATACAATGTATTGTGATCATACTATTCCCCATTACTTTCTGATATCCCTTTTCATCTAAAACCCATCTTCCTACCTAGTCTTCCAGGGGCTACATCATTAGAGAAATTGTTCTCCAGAAACCAATAACAGTCATTAGCTCCGTATAAAGAAGTGTATCCTCATGGGTGCCTCATCTGTCCAAGTTAGATTGTTTATTCTGATGCCAGGAACCATAGTTGTTGTATGTTCATGGTCACAATGGCAAGGTCATAACTGGATGATGGTAACTTTTTATGACATCCTTTTCTGCCTGTTGGATTTATATTCTAGGTCATTCTGTGGGTCTCTCTGTCTGCCCCTCTCTCTCTTTCCCTCTCTCTCTCCCTCTGTGTGTGTGTGTGAGACAGAGAGGCTCTCTCATCACACACATACACATACACACAGAGAGAGAGAGAGAGACAGAGAGAGAGACAGAGAGAGACAGAGACAGAGAATAGGGAGACAGAGAGACCATGTTTAATGCTACAGTCTTATGAATCACTTATTTGCAGATATAATTTTCTATATTAACTATCACCCTCTAAAAGAGGAAATTCTTTGCCCCAGACTGAGAACCACACTAACCTATGAGTATAAACATAAATATCTAGGAAGAAATCTGACACTATATTCAGTTAGAAAAGCAATGATAGTGTTTCCCCATGCCCTCCCCACTCACAAGCTTTTCATTCAATTTACTGTATCAAGTGAGTATTCTCTCCCACAGATCAGGCCTTAGCTTAAGTTACAACACAGTTGATCATCTCTCAAAGTTATATCACTACATTGCCAGTGGGCATATTTTGTCTGGTGAGTTGGTGTTGTAGTGTGTATGATATATAGTTGAGTGATGAATTTCTTCCCTAGAATAGGTCCTTCTGATACTATGTACACTTATGTGCAAAAATGGAGTTTCCAGTTTGGTTCTGTCTTGAATTCACTGTATCCTGCAAATATGTAGTGCCTTCAGTAGCTTAGGTTTTCCAGATTTCTTTATTCTTGAACTCTCTATTATTTAGGAATTAATTTGCTTGTGACTCACAAACAAGTTGGAAGTTTATTTGAGTTCAATATGACAACATGGTAAGCAATGTAAGGTTGATAAGGTGTCTATCTGCTCCACAGAGATGTGTCACTAGTGAGGCCCAGTCTCTTCCCAGTTGACTTCTTTGGCCATGCAAAGATGTAGTCCAAGAAGGTGACATCCTTTCCACGTGGCAACAAGAAGGCAAGAATGAAGGATTAGCTAAAGATGTGATCCAGATGGTTCCTATGTGGAGATTCAAAGAAGCTGCATCACAAATTTGTCTTTTCATGGATGCTACAACCAAATTGCACAATAGTTAGATGAGAGGATACTGGAAAATCAGCCTTTGCTACCTACACACAGCCACAGTCATCTAAATAGTCTATAAGACCCTTACAGGGAAAGAATAGGTAATAAGCACAACCATTAGTCTCTGTACATTTTTCTTCCTTTATTTATCTAGTCTTCTGGGTGACTGTTGTTCTGTCTTCTCTTTCATCCCTCTCCTAAACATTATTTACTGCCTAGTGTACACCAGGGGCTGTAATAAATGTTTTATAACCTCAGTATTTTAGCCTGCATAGCTATCATTTATCTGGAGGACACCGATACTTTACTTGTTATGAGAAAATCTCAGGGAGCAAGTATAGGTTGAATGTAGAAGTTCTACTTGATGTATGAAAACTGTTTGCTATTTTATAGATAAAGAAACAGACTCCAGGAAATGGTGTCAAAGATTTAGGGTGAAGTCTACTTCTGCAACTTCCTAGGCAGTTACAGACATTAAATATTTATTCATTCGCCAAAAATGTCAAACATTCTGTCAGCTAGTAGGAATTCAATCATAAACAGATACCATCCCTACTTCGAATAGACTGAAGGTTGTAACTTAGGCATGACAGTTGTAGCCTAGAGTGTAACCAGGTAAATAGGCAGCAGAGAGAGCACCTGAACTCCCATTCAATAGGCTGGGGAGTTCCAAGATTTCCCTATAAAACCATAGTACATCACAAACAAAACAGAGCAAATCCTTTCTTTTTGTCTGTATAATGTTTCCAGGTACAGAAAATATTCTTCAAACAGTAGATAGATAAACAGAAATACCATGGACTTTCTAGGAAGGGAAGACGATAAGGACTTCTGTCATTGAGGCATAAATAAGTTGGATGTAAAGAGATCAACACGGTCTAGCTAGCTTAGGAGAAATGGCAGCCATCAGTGCCAACCCAAGAAGAGCCCTTTTTTTTTTTTTTCAGACTAACACCTCTAGACTTAGCTATCAGGAAGGATTTGATGTTTAACCATGAAGAATGTTCACAGTGTTTTAGGAATAAGATTGTACAAAGAGCATGGGGATATTTATGTTTGAGCACTTGAATGTTGACAATGGGAAAAGGCAAGGTAATTGTAGGATCTAAGCTTTCTTTACCCCATGATAACCAGTACTGGACCTCCATTCTTGAATTTATCTAGGTGTGTACAATAGCCTCAGACAATGTTGACGCCACATCCAGGTTCTGGGATGAAGGAATCCATAGGAATCCACCCATACATGCAAGTCTAGTGTTCATTCTGACCTTCCAACACATCTAGTTTTATCTCATGGGCCATAATGTAATCGTGTGAGCCCATTGTTGATTAGAAGAAGTGGAGAACCCAATATTTTGTGCTGGAAGGTAATTAGCTAAATTAAAAGAATCATCAGTTCATTATTAAGAGAACAGAGTGCTAACCCTGTTATTAGGAAAGAAGGAAGGACTGACAACTGAAGCAGCCAGCTGTTATGGTCTCATCATTAATTAATGCAACTAAGAGAAGTATAACCAAAGTTACACAAATAGAAAAGCAGGACATATGCCGAGGTTCTTTATCCTCGGTAAATGTTGTGACATATATATTCATAGAGTAGAAGAAAAAAAAAAAAGAGACATTCAGGATTGGGAAGTTGAGGATCAGATTATTTGCAAATTTCTCAATTTGGGAAGTCTTTTAGTGAATGTCTCTATAGTGAAGCATCATCAATGGAACAAGCTTATGACAGGAGAGACTGGGATTGAAGGGGTCAGGTGCTTTTGCCTCACTGCATGCTTCCATGAGGCACCATTGCTGAAGAACCAATGGGAGGTATTCTGAGACCATGGGACAAAGCAGTAGTCTATGCTGCTGCTGTCACCAGAGGCTTCCTGGCACTGTCACCTAACTTCCTCATGAATCTTATCAGAGCAGGGAGTTTAGAGTGACCTTAGAAGTTTGTTTCTTGTGTCCTCTATTTTTATTTTTGACAAGGTCACTTACACAAGTATGAAAGAGGGATGAGGAGGAGGAAGAAAAGGGATGGTATTGAAAGAATGCTTCACTTTGAATGACAATATGGTTAGCAGTATTTGTTCAGGTTAGAGTAAAAATTAGGAGTCCTCTTTGAGAACAAGTTTTTACCAGTAATTGAAGCTGTTACTCCAGGCAATTTTAAGATTAAACTGAGAAGGTTTTAACAGAGACTTAAAAAGAACATCCAGTGGAAAAAGCTGGTTAAATGTGTCCTAATTTTTCATTGTTTGATTTTCTTGATTGTAACCTAGACTGGTCTCAAACCCAGTCTTTTCCCTTTGCATCCTAAGTTCTAAACTAAGAATAGCTGTAACTGGCTGCTGTCAGTTCAAAGTAGTTGTCAGGACTTCTGACAATCTCACCAGTCTGTCCCTTATTAGCTCATACCTAGTGTGCCTGGTGGACCCAGGCCTTGCCTCTCATACTTGCTCGTCTTTGTCCTGAACCTGACTGGGTGGGAGGAGATCTACACATTCAAGAATATTACAACGATATTCAAAACATGATGGCCAACCTCAACTTCGTATTAAATGCTTCAAGTTGATTTGCTTTTTGCTTTCTTCTACGATATTTGGAGCAACATTAAAAAAAAAAGTCTATGTTTTACATATTCCAAAAATACCACTTCCTTTCCTCTTCCTGCTCTTCCTGTTAACTGGAGGGCGGCCTTTTACTAAAAGTCTGGTACTTCTCACTGGCTTTGAGAGGCAAGCTGTCCTCTGAGAGGCTCTAACCAGCAGCTGACTCAGACAGATACAGACATCCAGAGCCAAACAGTGGATGGAGCTTGAGGACTCTTATAGAAGAATAGGGGGAAGGATTGTGGGCCCTAAGGAGATAGGAACTACACAGGAAGATCAACAGAGTAAACGAACCTGAACCCTTGGAGCTCTCAGAGAATGAATCACCAACCGTGGAGCATACCTAGTCTACACAGATCTACCTCCATGGGCTGGACCTAGGCCTCCCTGCACATATGTTGTAAATGTGCAGCTTGGTTTTCATGTAGGTCTCAAACATCTGGAGTGGGGGCTATCCCAAAACATGCAGCCTATATATGGAGTATGGTCTTCTAGCTGGGTGCCTCATCTGGCCTCAATGGAAGAGGAAGCACCTAGCCTCTCAGAGACTTAAAGAGGCAGGGTGGGGATACAGGAGGAGGGGGTACTCAGAAAACAAAAGATGGGGAAGGGTTGTGGGACAAGGTCACTTACACAAGTATGAAAGAGGGATGAGGAGGAGGAAGAAAAGGGATGGTATTGAAAGAATGCTTCACTTTGAATGACAATATGGTTAGCAGTATTTGTTCAGGTTAGAGTAAAAATTAGGAGTCCTCTTTGAGAACAAGTTTTACCAGTAATTGAAGCTGTTACTCCAGGCAATTTTAAGATTAAACTGAGAAGGTTTTAACAGAGACTTAAAAAGAACATCCAGTGGAAAAGCTGGTTAAATGTGTCCTAATTTTTCATTGTTTGATTTTCTTGATTGTAACCTAGACTGGTCTCAAACCCAGTCTTTCCCTTTGCATCCTAAGTTCTAAACTAAGAATAGCTGTAACTGGCTGCTGTCAGTTCAAAGTAGTTGTCAGGACTTCTGACAAATCTCACCAGTCTGTCCCTTATTAGCTCATACCTAGTGTGCCTGGTGGACCCAGCCTTGCCTCTCATACTTGCTCGTCTTTGTCCTGAACCTGACTGGGTGGGAGGAGATCTACACATTCAAGAATATTACAACGATATTCAAAACAGATGGCCAACCTCAACTTCGTATTAAATGCTTCAAGTTGATTTGCTTTTTGCTTTCTTCTACGAATTTGGAGCAACATTAAAAAAAAAAGTCTATGTTTTACATATTCCAAAATACCACTTCCTTTCCTCTTCCTGCTCTTCCTGTTAACTGGAGGGCGCCTTTTACTAAAAGTCTGGTACTTCTCACTGGCTTTGAGAGGCAAGCTGTCCTCTGAGAGGCTCTAACCAGCAGCTGACTCAGACAGATACAGACATCCAGAGCCAACAGTGGATGGAGCTTGAGGACTCTTATAGAAGAATAGGGAAGGATTGTGGGCCCTAAGGAGATAGAACTACACAGAAGATCAACAGAGTAAACGAACCTGAAACCCTTGGAGCTCTCAGAGAATGAATCACCAACCGTGGAGCATACCTAGTCTACACAGATCTACCTCCATGGGCTGGACCTAGGCCTCCTGCACATATGTTGTAAATGTGCAGCTTGGTTTTCATGTAGGTCTCAAACATCTGGAGTGGGGGCTATCCCAAAACATGCAGCCTATATATGGAGTATGGTCTTCTAGCTGGGTCCTCATCTGGCCTCAATGGAAGAGGAAGCACCTAGCCTCTCAGAGACTTAAAGAGGCAGGGTGGGATACAGGAGGAGGGGTACTCAGAAAACAAAAGATGGGGAAGGGTTGTGGAGGGGGTGACTGGGATGGGTTATAAAGTGAATAAGCAAAAAAAAAAAATAATAAAAAAATAAAAAAGGGAGAGTAGATTTTCATCTTCTTTCTTTAGATTGTTGCTTCATTGTTTAGCCCATCTCCTTGGTGTCTTTAAACTTTCCCTTTCCACTGGTTCTTTCTTCTGTGCACTTAAGCCTGCCTTATATTGTAAACAGAATCCTCCTTGACTAAACTTCCAGTCATAGCTACTGCCTTCCATTCTACTCACATTCAGTTGTCAAGAGCCAGTTTCAAGACAGGGCTCAACAGCAAGAAGACAGAGAGGTACCAGTGCCCCTCCCAAATGGTGATAAAATATTGAGATGTTCAAATTGATTCACACTTTATACAATGTATCTATGTATCATATTCATAGTTATTCTATTGATGTGGATACTTTTTATGTATGTATTTTTCCACTAAAATAAAATGACATGTAAGTTAGAACAAGAAAAAAGAAAATGCAGATCATCATCATAGTAATTATTTCTTTGGTGTCTAATCACGTTCTTCTTGTTGTAGCTTCTTCTCTTGCTGTTTATTCCCACAGACCTATCCAAGTTCTTCGTGCAACTCCTTAAATGTTCATGTGGTTTTATTACACGCTCATTCCCTTTTCAAATGAGCACAGTCATTCTGACTAATCTCTACCCACTAGAAGGAAGTTTTGACAGGACTAAGACTCTTTGTTATGTGCCACATCTTATAGTCCAGTTTATTGATTGTTTTTAAGTAACACCATTCCTATTTGCTCTTGTTCATTTCCATTGGTACCCACTTAGATTTCTAAGAAGTGGGAAGAAGCTTCTTTGCCCCTTCATCATTAGCTATCTGCCTTCAATGACCATCATTGCCTATCCCTAGGAAGGAAAGGGTTTTATAAAAAAGAATCGGACTGCCTTTTTAAATCTTGTATTGATACTGACTGTAAGAGACACAGAAGTACTTCTTACTCTTACTAGAAACTTCTATATATTTTTAGAGATGTCTTCATGGCTGGTTTAAATTATACCTCTTTGGACTGTGGGCTTGCTGTTTCTAGAAGCCATATGGAGTCCATCATCCTCTGGGCCATATTTCATGACTTTGAAAACACTGCTTTCTGGATCTAAATGTCTTTTCTTCAGAGTTCTCTTATACGAAAATATATTTTCTGTTCCTAAGGTCAGAAATCCTTTTCTTAAAAAAAAATGTATTTTATTTTTGTTTAAGTCTGTGTGATTGTATGTTCTCTCTCTGTCTCTGTCACTCTGTCTCTCTGTCTCTGTGTGTGTATACCCATGGAGGTCAGAACTTCTTTAGATTTTCAGTACAAAGTATTATGTCTTCTATTTCAGAAGCTGTTCTTTTCTTTAACAATGATCTCTTTAATTTGTAAAGAAATATTTGAGAAGATATTTTACCTTTTTCCCCATATTCCCTTTATTCAGGGATATACTGTTGTATTGTCAGTTCAGTTGGGACTTTCAATCCTTTCCATCCTCACATGAGATATTAAGAATTAACCCTTGTGCATTGATGAACAGCAGCCTAGCAGTTAAAGATGGCTCAGCTCTTCATTTGGAAAAACGGTTTGCTAAAACCCAAACCAAAATGCCAGAATTGAGTGAGTGATGGGGGAGATGTTTGCCTTTCTCGAAGGCCAAAAGAGAACATCTTCTGAAATAGAAGACACAATACTTTGCACAGAAGAATCTAAGGAGGTTGTGAATGTGAAAGGTACTTTCTTAAAACCCTCCCAGCCTACTCTTCTTTGTGGAAACCCTACTATCCAAGTGTACTAGGATTGTAGTTACTGTTTTAAAGGGAGGTCATTCCTTCCGAATTTATCGGTGTCTGGCTGTTTTCTCTCCCTCCTTCCCTCCCTTCTTCCCTCTCTCCCTCTCTCCCTCCCTTCCTCCCTTCTTCCCTCCCTCCTTCCTTTACCCCCTCTCCTCCATCTTCTCTCCCTCCCCATCTCACCTTACTGAATGTTGAGGTTACAGCTCTACGTACAATGCCTCCTTCTCTAATTTATGTGTTCTTACATTCTCCCAAGAGGAGATCTCATAGATCTTATTATCCTTCAAAAATGTCTTCTGTGCCCTCAAAGGGTTAAGAAGTGCTGACAGACAGCTTGACCTCCTTTAGCAGTCCTAATAGTCAGGCAACAGTGGGTGCAACATATGACCGTAGACCATGTACCGTACATAACATTTCTGCCTCATTTTGATTCTGCAGACCAAATGGTCTACTTCTGTCTCACTCTCCCCTTATTCACTGGGGACTCAGCTGCCATTCCACAGGGCACGGAGTGCAAATTAGTTATTCCGGCTCCTTTGGCAAACAGCAAGTGCACCGTGCAATCTGTTATCCTGTCTAAATATCTGTGGCACAATGACTTAAACATGATTACAGTTATTTGATGCTACAACTTAATCTCATGATAAAATTGTATGTGTTCTGTTATCTCCCTCCATTTTTTTTTATAAAATCATGTCACACATATGACTTGCGCTGCTCCAAATCAGATATCCACTAGTAATTTGTAAAACATGCACACTAAACATGGAATGTTTGCGTAAGAATGCATAAAGGCCAACAGCAGAACTATAGCTCTTTTTTTTTGGATAAATCTTTTAGTGCAAGTGTTGTTTAGAGACTGTGCTTCCTGATGGGTGCAGAGGTGACCAGCAGAAGGGATAACACTCCTTTGTAAACATAAATAAATAAATAAATAAAATAAAACATCATAACTGTGGCTGAGCTCTATCTCCATGGATAAAATGATGATAAAAAGAAAGAGAGAAAAGTGCATCCTAATCTAATGGAGCTAAGGAAACCACCAAGCTGTCAATTCACTGAGCTGTGGATGTAGAAGCAGAATGGAGCCTTTCAATTCTGCTGCCTTCTCCCTGGGGTTAGAGACCGGTTGCCATGGATATTCTGGATTCCTGCAGCTAATGGGAGGGAGTTCTGTCGCTTGGCATCCTGGGGACCCGCCAGGGTGAAACATGAAATGGAGGCTGGTGGGTGTGGTGGTGGAGGCTGGAAGCCAGAGGTCAAGGGGTCCACTTCCAGCAGAGTCGAGGCAGATTGTATTTCAAGTCACATTCATTTGACAATCTATATTTTCCAGAAAAAAAAAAAAAAAAAAAAAAACCAGACCTTTTTGTCCCTCCTCTACTGAGCAAAGAGAATCTCAGTCTCCTTAAAATGGTTGTGAGCACATCACCGAGTAGTGCATGCTATAATTAGATGTGCTGTGATGTTTCTAAGAAGGATGTTTTTAAATGTAACTTTTGGAGGAGGGAAACTAATTTAGTTTGGTTCAGAAATTTGACCATTTAAAAATAAATATGCATGGTAAATATAGTGAGCAAATAAGGTACTCATTCATTCTGAAGAATTTAAAATATTATTTGGTACTTGGTCCCTTGTTTCCTTCCTATAGCTCACTAGAGTTTCAGTCTTTTCTGCGCTCCTTGTACTCAGCCTTAGTTTTTAACCAGGTCATAGTGAAAACATTTTCACTCTGTGGAATCTTTTGGAAAAAATTTCTCTCTCTAGTTAGATAACATTTCAAAGTGAACTTCTTGGGTAGTGGTGGCTAAATCTGATGAGCAGGAATATGTCTGCTCTGACCTTGTGGGCCTTCTTCTCAGAAGAGTATTGAAAAAGCTGTGAGGTTCCCAGTTAGATGACTTCAGAAAGCAAAATATTTAACAGTGATTGAAGATGCTCCTTCCGGCTTCTCCAGTCTTCATGGGAAGAGTTACCCTCCCTCACACACATCAAGGAAATATCAATCATGTGTCTTGTTATAAAAATATCGTGTTGTCTTTGGATAATAATCTTCCTGTAGCTGGTTGGCAAGAGCAACAGAGAAAGGTTGCCCTCTGCAGATCTCTGAAAGCCAAAAATAAAACTCCAGCTTCTGGAAAGCCGAGGCTTGAAATTTCTTCTTTGGGCAAACTTCAGGAAGTTCAGTGGTTTGGAATCTGGGAGGAATAACTTGTCAGACTCAAATGAGAACATGCCAGCTAAGGAAGAAGATGTCAAATTTCTGCCAGTCTCTCCAGAACACTGCTCTTCGATCATGATTTTCTATAACTCCACAAATCCATTTATTGCTGTATCTATCATTAATTGAGCATTAAAACAAACATATGGTTATCTCTACTAGCAAAGCTACCCCCAGCCCAACAGGATCTGTGGAGGTCGCTATTAAACCCCCACGTATGTATTTAAGCAACTGGGACAACGCAGTGGCCATTAAAACCTGGATCTAATAGAAATCAGTGATGTGGTCATTGGAACTTAGTGAAATTTCTCAAGAATCCTACTTTCTTTACCTATAAGATAATGAATGTTATCATTTAGCAAATTATTATTATACAATTATTATTATGTAATTCATATAATAATTTATTATTATTTATTATATAATATCCAGTGTACCTTCCAATTTGTGATTTATGTAGGAGAGAATATCATAACTTAAAGATGAGGAAAAGTATGCCTCATTCCAAGAAAAAAAATGTAAAACAAAGTTTATAGACTTCACATAGAACATAGCTGTATATCCAGTATATCAATACTATCAATTAAATAAAATAATAAGGGCCTATAGAGATTGCTTAATAGTTAAGAGTGCATACTTCTTTTGCAGAGGACCAGTATCACAAATGGACCAGTTAAAAATGGACCAGTGACATAAGTACAAAAGTGATGAGATATCCAGTGTGGAAGTGAGGAGAATACTCAAAGCTGTTAAAATCAAAGATAATCTATAGATCACTATATATATTCCAGCACAGGTCATTCCGTGTGCTGGATGGTTTTATGTCAGTGGGACAGAAGCTAAAGTTATCTGAGAGGAGGGAACTCAATTAAGAAAATGCCTCCATAACATTCAGGTGTAGGGCATTTTCTTAATTAGTGATTGATGGGAGAAGGCGTAGTCCATTGTGGGTGGAACCATCCCAGGGGACCACATTGGGCTGGTCCTATGGTCTAAGAGAATCATTGCACAAGCCATGGGAATCCCACCAGTAAGCATCACCCTCTGATCCTGACTCCAGATTCCTCTTTTCTTTGAATCCTTGTTCTCACTGCTTTTGATGATGAACTGTGAGTGAAATAAATACTTTCATCGCCACGTTGCTTTTGGCCATAGTGTTTCATGCCAGCAATAGTAACCTTAACTAAGATGTTCTCTTTACACTAGCTGTTTGAAAAATAACCAATGAATAGTAATATACACCAACACATACATTCTCTTATATGTTTTAGAATTACATTCTAAAGAGATTTCATTTTAGGAGTAGTATACAACAAGGAAGTAAGAAAATGACATATAAAATATTTAATTATTGGGAAAAAATGAAATGCCCAGCAGCTCGTAATTAGTACACTTGTCGAATGGAATAGAATTCAGCAAGTTATCTAGATGACATATAACTATTTATCTTTAGATGGGAAACTTTTAAGCTTTCAGCTTTTCATCACACTGGCAAAATACTTGTGGTAAGTTAATTTAAGAAGAGTCAAGGTTTATTGGCTTTCGATCTGAGAGTTTCCAGCCCAGGAGTACTCAACTCTATTGCTTTCAGCCTGTGGTAGAACAGCTCATCATGGCTGCAGTGTGTGATGAAGGGGAAACAAGGGGAGTAGGATTGTTTCTCCACTCATCTACCTTCCTCCAACATGGCCTCACCTCTTAGAGGTCCCAACACCTCCTAAAGATCCTAGTTCCCTGGGCTAGGCTTCACGCCTTCACATCATTGGCCTTCAAGTGTATACATATCCAAGCCATAGAAGAAGCCAAATGACCAAATAATATACGAGACATTATAATTATTTTCTGAAAGCAGTTGCCATACATGTATATAAAGGCATAAGAACAAATTTGAATACTAGAAAATAATGTATTTGTAGTGATTTTATATGGGTAGAAAAATGATGTATTATTTGCACTAAAATTTTTTGTTTAGCTATTTTGAAATTAGAATTTATCTCTTTTATATTAAAAACAAACCTTTTGAAAAAGCCTCAACATTTTGTAATTTGGGGAAGAATGTGTGTTTAAATAGCAAACTGCTAAGTGGGCAAACCTTTATGTAGAATAGTGACAGGTGGGTCATATTAATTAACAAATCAGTAGTCATAATGGTATCAATAAAGGAAGTGCATTCTTGTTTAATAATTCAAGACACAAAAACAACTGATGTTCACTTAGTAATGTCACAAGTGTATGGCAGAACACGTGCCTAAGCATTGTCCTAGTCCAGTGAAGATAGAAATAGGTTTCCATCAGTTACAAACATCCTCAGATCTGTTATAACAATTGCTTGGATTTCAGTAGCAAGAATCAAGACATTTTTATTGGATTTGATTTTAAATGAAAAGTATCATGTAGTCAAGTGTGCACACACTATTTATATCCACTCCGTAAATGGTCGTGGGCTGCTGATAGATGTGGTCTACTTCATGTTGTTTATTTTAGATTTGTCTGTATTTGAGAGCAAGCACATCTATTAGAAAGCATTTTATTAATATAAATTCACTCTGTCTCTAAAGAATAATGGTAAGTTGGCTCTCACAGTCTTAGAACATTTATCTACAGAGATTGACAAATCACCTCAAGACACTCACTGAAGAGTTAAACAATTCAGCTTGCTTTTGTTTTGTAACCATAGGAGGTTCTGCTTAGTTTTAAAGGCTTCCTGCTCAGCACTTCTAACTTTCACCTTTTCATAACCATTCTTACCCATTTGCCCATTCATGATCCACCTCACACCCACTCACCTTCCCGGTCCTAAAGCTGTTCTCTATTAAAATAAAAATGCTTTCAAGTGGAATCACGGAGTATGTAATTTTCAGGAATTGTATTTTTCCCCATGTAGTGTAATTCCCTGGAGAACTACCCAGTTATCAATGTTTT